>PYUH01004034.1:400008-460387 GCA_016808085.1 Suaeda aralocaspica | reverse complement strand
AAAGGTTTTTTTTTAATTTAATTTATTATTTTATTATTTTATGGTGATATTCATATTAATTTTGATGAAGTAAGGAAAGAAGTGCACTTGTGTGTAATCTAAAATAAACAACAGATTTTGCATTGTGATGACATATGCATGCACCAAAAAAGGGGGGGGGGGGGTGCATGCATATGTCATCACAATGCAAAATCTGTTGTTTCATTTTAGATTACACACAAGTGCACTTCTTTCCTTACTTCATCAAAATTAATAATGAATATCACCAATAAAATAATAAAATAATAAATTAAATTAAAAAAAAAACCTTTTACCAAAAAAAAAAAAAAATTAAAAAAAAACCAAAAACAAAAATTAAAATTTTAAAAAAGGATTTAAATAATCCAAGTTCCTTATGGTAGGTTTGACCATTGCTTCATTGGGTCCTCTCTCTCTCTCCTCCACTCCGAAACTTCTTCAATTGTTTGTATATTTTAATTTTAATTGTATTTTTTTTTTTTTAAATTTTAAATATTTTTGAAAAATCTGTATGACCTTTCCTCATTTCTTGTTCAGCTTTCATTTGACTAGCTACTAGGGTTGTATTTTTATTTTTATTTTTATCGCCATTGTTTTGGGTACTAAAAAGATCAAAGCTTTATTGTATGAAGTTAGCTGATTTCAGGTATTTTCCCATTTCTTCTAATTTTTTCTCTTTTACCCTTTTTATTTCAGTAATTTTAGTAAAAATTCACACTTTTTTGAGCATAAAAATGCTCAATTTGAGTTCGAATTGTATAAAGTTTGCATTTTTATCACATAAATTGAGCTATCTCCTTTATATTGGGTTATAATAAATTTTTGAACTTTTTCTCAATTTTTTTGGGTATAAAATTCAATTAAATTTGGAGGTTTTAGTTCAATTTTGGGGTTTTATCCTTTAATTTTGTTGTCTTAATGATTCTGTGGGTCTTTTGGATCTGGGATTTCTTTGAATTAATTGAATTTGTTTTATTTTAATTTTAATTTTTTTGGGTTGCTTGATAATTGTAAATTTGTAGTAATAATTATAGTATACTTGTTGGCATTATATTCATGTTGATTCATATTCTTTTTTAACTTTTTATGTTTTGTTGATTTTGTGGGAAGAGTTTGAGTTGAATGGATAATTAACTTTGACAATTCTCGTTTTGAATAGCATGCTTTTTTAGTGGAATATTTGTTTGCTTGTGATACTTTTCAAAATTTCATGGCCTTTAGTATATTGAGTGAACAAGATAGCATGATTATTGCTGTTAGCTTTCACTTTTATGCTTCACCTTTTTTTATTTGCCTTTCCCAATTTTCATTATAACATGAATTCATATGGTTAACAATTGAATGTATTCGGAGGTTTTAGCTAATTAAAACTTCATGCGATTTTCATCTGATTGTCTGATTGAGTAGATGGTGCGAATGCCGTTGTTCGGGTTCGTTCATTTGGTAGCACATAAATGTTTGCCTTGTTCTTGAGTGTTGTCTAATTGTACAGGTGATATTAATTGAATTTGATGAGTTGAGGCCTTTATCTTGAGGCATTGCCTTTCCCTTTTCTCGTGTAGGAGTCTGATCCTTAAATGTTTTGTTGTTTGATATGGAAGATCATTATTGGATTTAATTTGGTTGACGGGGAATAGTCGAAAATTTCCTTAGGAATAGCTTTCATTTGCATTCTTCTCATTAACAGAAATGGATTTACCTTTGTTTAAGTTATGAGCCACATGATATCCCTCCCTCTTAACATATGAGCAAGAAACATAAGGGAAGAAAACATGTATTGCTTACTCCTATCGAATTGTAGCTTCTCCGCCTTCTGAATCATTGTTGTTTTTTAATTTGTCTGTATGGCTGCAGCATGTTCTCATGTATGTGATGTTTGTTTGGAATGGCGAGATTGGAGTGTTTGAAATATCATCTCTTGTCTTTTTAATGATGTTCATTCTTTGATTTTCAACTTTTAACAGGCTTTGAGATTGGATTATATGCTTGAAGAGTTTTGAATAAAGATGGGTTGTTTCACAGTCTTAAAAGGTAAAAAGAAGAAGACTGATCAGAGTGTACCTATCAAGCGTGTGCTCCCTCAGGAAAGTGCAGGCACACCAACTACCCTTCCTGAGCCACAAATCCGTAATAATGCATTGCAATCTGCTCCTCCGAGTTTCCGTACAAGAGGGCAGCCTGTTCAACCTGCCAATACATCGACAAGTAATAATAGGATGCGTGCACTCTCTGCACCATCTAGCCTTCATGGTCCTGATAGAGAGCTGTCATCAGCTGAATGTGAGGAGAGAGATGATACGAAATCCCCAGTAACCTTACCACAAGAACAAAGGCCACCTAGTCCGCAACCTCTCCCACTTCCTTCGCCTCATGTTTCTGGTTCGCTTAAAGCTACAGGGAGCTTTAAATTGAGGAATTCAAGTGGCCCTTTATGCACTTCTGGTCCATTGCCGCTACCTCCGTCCGGATCTCTCCGGAACTTTTCCTATGAAGAAATAACATCTGCCTGCCACAATGTTGCATCAGAAACTTGTACATCCGAGAGTCTTTCTTCAACTAATTTTATGGCCTCCTTTCGGGATGTTTCTAGTAGTACAAAAAGGATTGAGGCCACTGTTACCAGATTTTACCCTTCAGCTCAGGTGATTTGACAAAGCTTTTCTTGTTGCGTTGTAAATCATATTGTATTGATCTTTGTTGCTTGGACCCCTCATTTCACTTGAAATAATCATGATAGACGATACATTCAACTCTTGATTTTGGCTTGTATCTGTGTCAAACACAATCTCCTGAGTCCAAGTATCATTGATTTTACTGTGTCTTATGTTCAAGTTATTTTCTTACATCGCAAAATCTTTCTGGAGATGGTTGATACTAAAGCACTTTTGTTATGCCAGGGTCTAAGGGAATTCATGAATGAAGTGAACACAATTGCTTCTCTTCAACATCCCAACCTATGTAAATTACTTGGTTATCATGCACGTGAAGGCTCTGACCAAAGGACCTTGGTTTACGAAAGGCTGCACCATGGAAGCCTAGATCGACTACTATATGGAAGATCAAATGGCCCTCCTATTGATTGGAATGCTAGAGTGAAAGTAGCTTTATGTGCCGCACAGGGACTAACTTTCTTACATGAACAAGGTCCATTCCAGGTATATATGAGTTGCTACTTCCTCGCAATGTTTAGATTTAGGAAATGTTTTATGTCATTTTAAATACTCATAAACGTGTTTGGTCTGTGAAAATTTATACTTACATAATTGAGAAGCAGCTAAGTATGTATTTCATAAGAAAACTTGGTTGAGTAGCAATAGAATTCAATGCATGGAGTATTTTCTTTGTGACATTACAATTGTTTTGACCTGTTTTTTAATAAATTTTTTTTTGCGCCCTTCTGCAGGCAATGTACAATGAATTTTCCACAGTAAATATTCAAATTGACAAGGATTTTAGTGCAAAGCTCTCGGGATATGGCTGTGTCGGCCTCCTTCCAGAAGCAGATCTCTCCAACAGCTCTTCGGTGAGTTTTCTTGCATATGCTCTTGGTCTGCTAAGTCTTTAATTTGGTCTTGACGTTACACATTTGTATAAATAGTAATAGTGCTTGAATTTGGAAATAGTCTCAATGAGATTGCTGACATAGTCATACAGAATACATTTTTGGGCAGGATGATTTAAATCAAGAAAAGTCTTTATCAACAGATGGTTTTATGTTTGGGATCATTGACTTTTGTTACCTAGCAACAATTACAATTTTGAGGTTTCCGCGACTTTGTTTCTCCTGGAAATTATAGATGCTAGTGATCATATTCCTGGTTGTATTCATTGTGCATAATGTTCGTTGAATAAATAGTTGAATCAAAGTAGCCCAAATCTTCTTGGCCATCTCAGCAATTCTTGCTTTATGAGACTGTATTTGTGCTGTCAAATTTGCTTGACCTCAGAAACTATGCCCTGTAAATTTGGCTGAAGAATCTCCGTAAAGTTATTAGTCATGCTGAAGTATAATTGATTTTGTCAATTCTTTCAGGCACTTGGAAATCTTTCTGTGGAGACAGTTGAGAAAGGGTTACTTACCCCCAAAAGCAACGTTTACAGCTTTGGAATTGTTCTCCTCGAAATTCTCACTGGCCGGAAGAATATGGATAGTCGTCGATCTAAAGAGGAGAGGAACCTTGTCAAGTGGAGCTGGCCATTCCTAGCCGATGAATGTAGGCTCTCGTTAATAATGGACCCTCAACTTAAAGGGCGATTCCCAATAAAAGCAGCAAGAACAGTTGCTGATATAGCACATAAATGTCTTCAGAAAGATCCTGCTGAAAGACCTACCATGAGATCCATCGTGGAAAACCTAAAAACCATACAAGACGTGAAATATTCATGCCGGTTTCCTTTGCAAGAACCAGGTTCTGTTTCACAAAAGCACATGCACCGATCACCCAGTCTCCCTCCTCGACAAAGTTATTCCCATCCCTCTCCATCAGGAGCACTCACCTCTTCCATATCTCCAACAAGGCCACTTACTTTGCCCCTATCTCTTCCTCCTCGCAGTTGCTCCTCGGTTCTTTCATTCGATGACATTGAACGACAAGAGGCCCGAAAGTCATCATCATCAGTGGTGTACCGAAGGTCGAGTGTTGAAGGTTTCTGATTGTTAATAGCTTGCTAATTTTTTCATTTTTCCTTTGAGTCATACATGATTTATTTATACAGTATATGGTGTTCTCCTGTTTTTCCCTTCTATGCCTGCTGTCTTACCTCATAAATAACCTGAGTGGATGGTGGTTTTGTAGATATTGAATGTAAGTCCGTCTAGAATATGAATATGATATGGATATGCTGCAGTTTATGAGAAATTGTGGTTTTACTAAAAATTCCTACAATCCTTTTGTTCTCAAATTTCACCCTCGAAATGGATCTAATCTCCGTAGTTGTCGTCTAAAAATCGTTTTGATACAGCTTCACATCTAAGTTAGCATGCAAACGGAAAATAGGAGTGTAAGGAATGATTTTGTCGATCCACAATTGGGAACATTGTAGTCAATAGTCATTTGTATGCCAAGGACAAAAAACTTATAGATAGATGAAGAAAGTTTCACAATTCACATCATTATGCACTAATATAATAATGGAATGGTGTAAACATAATTTGGTAGATGTTGTACTATTGTAGTCAATCTCATCTATAGAAATCAACACTAATCTTTTGTTTTGTAAAGCGAAATTTCATGTAGATTACAGAAGTGTACATAATTTAATTTCTATTGATGTGCAATGTTTGACCACCCCAAAGACAATTTATATATTACATATTACGTAATACTTTTACCGGTTATACACTTATATAGGTACAATTAAAGACAAAAAAAAAAAAATGTACATTTAACTTGAAATGAGTTAAAAATCAAATGAACAAATTTTATGACTTTGGTTTTGAATTTTTGATTGTATAGGTACAACCAATTATACCCATATACATCATTCACTCCTAGTATTATATTATTATATACGTACTATATCTATAACATATTAAATGTAACAATTGACATTTTTTCCTCATATTGCAGCAAAACTTGCAAATAATATATTACCGAGGTTGTATTAGATTCTACACGGCTATAACTTAAAAAAATACAGCTAGCTTGTTTTGCATCATTTTTCGTTTTATGTTATTTTGAAAAAAAAAAAACCAAAAAACATGAAGAAAAATGTTTTTCCATTAATCTATTGTCAGTCTTGTCAGTTTTCTTATCGTACCAAATACTTTATATCTAAATAAATTTGACCAATTTTTTATTCCTAACATAACATAGAAGATAAATGTATGATTATAAAAAAAATCAAAAAGCCGATAACCAAAAACCGCAACAATACCAAACGGACACGTGCGTGTGTCGATTTCACACACTTTGGTTAGGGACTTAGGGAGTTAGGGTACCCTTATTTGAATTTGCCCCGACTTTTTTTCCTTAACCAAAGAAAGAAGAATTGACTTGGAAAGATGTCGAGATTTGGAAGGTCCTTCATCAATGGCGCCCAAAACCTCACCTTCATCAATGGCTTCCGTCAACTATCACTCTATTCAACTTCAATTTCAACTGAGGTAAACCCTAATAATTTCATCAATTATTTAGTAGAAAATCTAGGGTTTTCCAAACAACAAGCGCTCTCAACTTCCTCAAACCTTTCTCTCAATAGTTTCGCTTTATCAATCAACAATGCTAAATCAACTGTTACATTTTTGAAGAGCATTGGATTACAACAATCTCATATTCGTAATGTTGTTATTAGTAATCCTCGAATTTTATCATGTAAAGTTGAAAAAACCCTAATTCCAAAGATTAATGGTTTACAGAAATTAGGGTTTTCTACGAATGATATTGCCGAGGTTATTAGTGTTAATCCTATAATACTTTTTATTGGTTTAGATACAACTGTTGTTCCTGCGATTGAAGCTTTGAGGGAAATCTTAGGTTGTGAAGCTGATGTTATTCAAATGTTGAAGAGATTGCACTTCACTCAGGTTTCAGCTATTTCTAAATATTTGGTGTCAAATGTGGCTTTGTTGCGGAGTTATGGAGTTCCTTTGAATTTGATTCGAAAGAATTTAGTTTGGAATCCATCTGTGTTTGGTCAGACAACTGATGGGGTGATGAATGCAGTGACTAAAGTTGAAGAGAAATTAGGAATTCCTCATAATTCGCCGCGGTTTTTAATTGGTTTGAAAATGGTCTCCTCTTTGACTGACAAGACTATCGAGTCGAAATTGCAAGTTTATAAGAGTTTTGGGTGGCCTGATGATGTTATCGCTACTCATATTTCATCATTTCCTATGGTTTTATCAAAGTCTACTGATAGCATCAAGGAAAAGCTGGATTTCCTGATGAATGAAATGGGTTACAAGCCTAGTTACTTGGCACAGAAGGTTAACTTGTTTACGTGTAGCTTAGAGAAGAGAATATTGCCGAGACATAAGGTCCTCTCAGTTTTGAAGGAGAATGGTTTGATGACGAGGTGTTCACTTCCCACCGCTGTAGGTTACACCGATTCAAAGTTCTTTAACAAGTTTGTTTTACCATTCAAGGAAGTGCATGAAGTTTATTCCAAGCTTGCAAGCATGAATTTAGAGATGCTATCTTTTAGATTGCCGAAACCAAGCTCCAATGCTCTATGATTTTAGGTAATTTTGAAACTAGCCTATTTGTTGATTTTGGTAAATTTCTAGGATAGTCAGCGACACATTCTCTTGCAGCTGAACGGATGATAAAATGATTATTGCATTTGATGACCTATCTCGATTGTTCTTGTTGGTAAGAATAGGGTCAATAGTCTTCTATTAGATTTGTCCTACAAGTATTTCCATTGCTTGTAGCTTGCTCATTTCTAATCAACTTACCTCTATGATTATTTTGTCCCCATATTTTTCTTTACCGATATTTAGTTATTGTAGTTTATCCATAGATGAAATATACATTGTACCATTTGAGGCGAGGGACCCTTTTGCTCTTTAATACAACCTTTGCTTATGCCTTTTTAGGGCGAAATTCCCTGAATCTGATTAATGAGTCATGCATAACTTGCTACAGAAAATGACACATGCTTAATGTTTCCTTGTTTTCATTTGTGTTTTACATATTGAATTAGTGAACAACTGAACACACCGTAGTAGATGTGCTGGTGGTTAGATACATGATGGAGGCTATTATTGAAGATATGCTTTATGAGTCCTGATGGTCTTTTTGTATAAGGTTTACTAGGCTTTGACATTGAAGCTGCTATAGTGCTTTTACTATAGAGTGTGGTTGTTGATTATGAAGAGACTTAGGTTCAGTAGTTATTAGTTACAATTCATCGTATAAGCTTTTGGCTGGTTTAGATTCTTAAATAGGACATTGTTAAACGGGTCTGAATCTATAGGGTTAATGACTGAACTTAAAGCTTGTATAGGCTAGTTGTCTGAGTCTTTGATCAAATACCAATAGTATTAGTGCATTTTGAAAGCGTTCTTGATAAAATGATTGCTATAATGAAAGTTTGAGGCTCTTTCTTGTCTTCCATTGGAACTGGCGAATGCAGTGTTAGTGAGGCACCAAGTTTACTGGTCTCAAATCCTTATTGTTCCTAAACTTGAATTCCATATGCAGCTCCTACCTATTTGCGTCACAAAACTTGGGATTCTGCCTCTCTTTGTTTTTATTGCTTGGGATAATTTGTGTCGTAAAAACATAAAGATATGGTGACCTTGGCATTAAACAATCAGTTTATCTGTTTAGGATAAACTGAAGCTTAAGATACATAGGCAGAAATTAAACACCCATGGTACTTTAAAGATGATAGCATAAAATTGTAAAAGAGAATTGATGCCTTGATGGGTTGTGTTGTATGAAGATCAATGGCCTACATTAATCTCCCACGAAGAATCCGTTTGCTCAGACGAGCACCAATAAAGGAAGGACACGCGTCCATATTACCCCATACTTTTGAGAAGTAATAATAGCCAAGTAAAAAGAGAAAACACCTTTTATACGCCAAGTCTACCACGCCACCAATTACTGGCAGTAGGTAGAAGGTATAGTGTTCTACTGTTTAGAAGGCCATGGCAAAACAGAGTTCATGGGTATAAATACCCCCAAATTCAGAACTCAAAACACGCATTTATTACAAGCATTAATTGCATATTCTCTCTAACTCTTTCTCCACACTTCTCTCTATGAAGATCATTATTTCAGTATACTTAAGCATCGGAGATGGATAAATCCTGAAAAGGATTTATTCCTTTGTGCAGGTATTGAAGAGCGCTAGGCAAGGAGCTCGCCACAAAGAAAAACCTCCACGCCAAGAGCTGGTCGCCTTATACTACCTCTATGCTAACCTACTCAAAGAAAGTGAAGTCAATGGTCAACTTATAAACTAGTGGCATTACTGTGTGATCTCCAAGAAAAAATCTAGAATCCGTACTTTGTAAACTTAAAACAGGTTTTCCGTACTTTGTAAACTTAAAACAGGTTTTCAGTACTTTGTAAACTTAAAACATGATAATCTGATATAAAGTAGTTTATTTCATTCTCAATCACCTTTAAAGTCTCACTCTCATTTTGTATTGTTATGGTTCGTATTTTTATAACACTCTATAAAAGAAACATCTCCAAGAAATATCAACTGTAATTTTGTAATACGTTTTTTTAAGTTGGTTACAAATTTCAATGTACTACTCCGTATATAATTGTCTACTGCTATGTTTTTATCAAAAGTTGGATTTTATTAAGTTGATAATTTTTTTCCATAAAATTATTTTTAACAAGATTTCATATACCCATATTTAATTTTATGTCAGAAAGTTTTTCAAGTTAAAGTTTCTATTTTGTATTATTAAAGATTCCAAGTGTAATCAACACATGAACATGGAGGGGTTGAAGATATTATGTATTTATACTAAAACTAATACAAGAGAATAAGAGATTTGAATTTTAAAGACCATTGTAAATACAACCATTGTATTATGTTTCGTCAACAAAGTGTTTGGTACGTGGAAATTGGTGTTTAAAGACCATAAGATGCAAGTGAGATCGAGATTTGATGGGTTAAACTACTCGTATTACACAAGCACCTTGATAAATTCACAATGATTAACATTATCGGGCCATATGTAATGATAGTTACGTATTCTCACACCCTAAAGCAACTAAAGTAGAGGGATTTTGAGAATGACAGATAGTTCAATTGGTTCAAATTTTTATGCTATGATCTTAGGATCGATTTTTGCCACTGCCACTGTGACTCTCTTATATAGTTGACTTGCCCTACTCTAACCCGCTACATCCCCATAACAAGGATGATTTCGATATTTCATGTTATATATTTAATATTAGTTATTTTAACTAACCATTTAACATTATTGTTTTAAATTTTCAATTTAATCACATACCCGTATTATTTCTGATCCATTGCAACCTATGATCGAGAATTCGAGACGGATACAAAATAAACGGAGCTTAAACTAAACTACATAATTTTTCCCGGAAAATGTTTTGATTGCCCCAAATCCATTTTTTAAAAAACAAAGGCAACGGAAAAGAGTTGGCGGAATGTTAAGGTTTCCAAGCTCCTTCATCAATGGCGTCCAAGACCTCCTTTTCATCCATGGCTTCCGACAAATTGCATTCTATTCAACTTCAATTTTAACTGAGGTAAACCCTAACCCTAAATTCGTCAATTACTTGGTTGAGAATCTAGGGTTTTCAAAGCAACAAGCTCTCTCAACTTCCTCAAAGTTTATTCGTCAACATCAAGGCTTTAAAGCAGTTAGTGATTATGTTTTGCTTAAAAATTCAGCTTCAGTTATTACATTCTTGAAAAAAATTGGATTAGAACAATCTCATATTCGAAATGCTATTGAAATTGAACCTCGAATTTTGATGTTCAATGTTGATAAAACCCTAATCCCCAAAACAGAAATTTTCCAGAAATTAGGGTTTTCTGAGACTGATGTTGCTGAAGTTGTTAGTGTTAATCCTTCCATATATGGGAGTGGTTTAGATACCTCTATTGTTCCTGCAATTCATGCTATGAGGAAAATCATGTGTTGTGACAGTCTTGTGATTTCATTCTTGAAGAAATTACGCCGTAACAGCTTGTCAGCCGTCACAAAATATTTGGTGCCAAATGTAGAATTTTTGGTCAGTTATGGTATCCCCATCGATAAGATTCGGAATTTCTTACTTAAGAGACCGTATTTCTTTATTCGGAAAACTGATGTTTTCATAAGTATAGTGATTAGTGTTGAAAAGAAATTGGGAATACCTCAAAACTCTGCGGTGTTCTTGGTTGGTGCACAAATGGTATCCTCTATGACTGAGAAGACTATTGAGTTGAAAAGGCAAATTTATAAGAGCTATGGGTGGACTGATGTTGATATTGCAACTCTTACGTCATTAAATCCTTCATCTCTATCGATTTCTGGAGATAACATTAAGAAAAAGTTGGATTTCCTGATGAATGAATTGGGTTGCAAGCCTAGTTTCTTGGCGACAAGAGGTGCATTGCTCCAATACAGCTTGGAGAAGAGAATATTGCCTAGATACAAGACTCTTATAGCATTGAAGAAGAATGGTTTGGTTCGGGATAATTTGCCTTTTTTCACTACTCTATGCTACAGTGAGTCTAAATTCCAAAAAAAGTTTGTACTGCCGTTCAAGGAAGTTCATGAACTTTATTCCAAGCTCGTGGGCATGAGTTTGGAGATGCTGACTCTAGTACCGTCAAAACCAATTTCCAGTGCTGTTTGATACTAGGTGAGCTGAGCTGGAATCTAGTATGTGACATTTAATTTGTAGACTTTGGTGTTTTCTACCGTTCTTTTAGATAGCCATCACTGTATTCTCCTAGTTGATGAAGGACTGATGAAACAAAACTGCATTTGCTGACCAATCTTGAAAGTTCTGTTGTATATGCATTATTGCTGTAGACTTCTTTTTTTTCCCAATAGCATTACAATGAACCTTTTTTCCTTTGTTGTTTATAATTGGGATTCGAGTTTCACATTGTTAATTATTAGTTTCTCACTTTTATTTCCTTCATCATCGGTATTATGGCCTTGGGATTCTGGTATTTGATAGTTGATCACTTGACCAGCCCTCAATATATCATCTAGCCTATTTAAGGTATGGTGGAATTTAGCCTATATATTGTTTTTTTGAAGTTTCAGTTAATATCCATCAACGCATTCTCTTGCAGCTGAAGGAGTGCTGAAAAAAATTTTTTGCATTTCGCTCATCCGTCGTGATTATTCTTACTGTTTTTGTATCATTGGTGTAAACTGATATTATAGGCTCAATAGCTACTTTGTGTTACGATTTCCTGAATGCACCTATGCCTTGCTGCTTGAATCTGTGTGTTTTAATTTTTAAGAAATATGTTCCGCTTTACCTTAGTTTTCTTTAATTAATGTGCATCATTTGAGGTGAGGCACCCTTATGCTCTTGATTACAACCTTTAGTTCTTTTATGACATATGCTTTGTTGTGAAGTTCTCTGAATCTCACTAATAAAAAATGGTTACTGAAATTTTAATTTTGAAAATTATATCCTGTTTAAGTCAGAGAAGTAGGTCAAGAATAAGTTGCAACGATAAGCGACACATGTTTTTGGGTTCTCATTTTATTATGCATAATGACTTAGTGAACACTCCTTAGTACAGGTGCTGGTGGTTAAATACATTATGGAGATTGGTTGCTGTTGGTTTTGGAGACGTTCTATGATTCTTGATGGTCTTTATGTATAAGATCTACTAGGCTTTGTCATAGAGATTATGGCTTCTTGTTAAGTCAATCTTAAAGAAATTTGCGCTGTCATACCTTTTCAGCTATTCCCAAAACCATGGTGCCAAATGTAGCATTTTTACAGAGTTATGGAGTCCCCATATATTCACTTTGGAAGTTTCTACTTAGGAAGCCATTTGTGTTTCTTCAGGCAACTAATAATTTGCAGAATGCTGTAACTAGAGTTGAAGAGAAACGGGAAAACCCCTAAAACTCTCCACAATTCATTAGTGATGTTGAAATGGTCGCCTTCTTGAGAGAAAAGACTATGGTGTAAAAGATGCAAATTTATCAAAGCTTTTGGTCGACTGATTTTGATGTGGCAAACAATTGTAACACAATCTCCTTTTCTTTTGGGCATTCCTGATGAATGAGTTGGGTTATGAGCCTACTTACTTTGCTTCGAGGTTTTTTCGTGTTTACGTGTTGCTTGGAGAAGAGAGTTGTACCTAGACACAAGGTCCTCATAGTGTTGAAAGAGAACTGTTTGATTAGGACAGATTATGCTCTTCTCATTGCTCTAGTCTTTGCCAAGTTTCAAGTGTTGAAAAAGTTTGTGCTACCATTCAAGGAAGTTCTTGAAGTTCATTCCAAACATTAGGCATTAATTTGGAGATGCTGAGTGTAGGATTGTTGAAACCAAATCCCAGTGCTGCTTAATATACTGGGTGAGCTTGATTTTAGTCTGTAAATCTGTGATACTTCATAACTAATTTGTTGATTTTGCTATTTTACTTAAGTAGTCATCAATGCATTGTCCTACGGTCCTACCTGGTGAAGGAATGGTGAAACAAAACTGCATTTGCTGACCAATCTTGACAAGTTTTGTTGTAAATGTATCTTTGATTTCGACTACTATTTTTTTCTCAACAGCTAGTTCTTTGTGGTATATGGTTTTCCTGTATGAACCTTTGCCCTTTTTCATCCGTAGTTGGATTTAGAATTTCGCTTCTGAATTCTTAGTTTATCACTATTTTTTCCTTCTATCATTTTGATTGTGAAGTTGGGCTTTTGGCTTTTGATAGGTGATACCCTGATCTCCTCTTTATTTCTCTGTTATTGCCTCAATATATCATCTAGATTGATTGATGGGAAATATATACAAGAGTCTTGCGTTGTGTGGAGAGCTGAACATTTATGACTTAACTTTATGGCCATTTTCTGTTTTCGTCTTAATTTAGAGTGCACTTTGTATAAATGCTATGAACATGCTGTTACATCTATTGTGACATAGTCTGAGTCGTTTAGCCAGTTTCCACACCAATGCGTCTATTGAAAACACTATTAAGTTAAGACTTCTGAGTTAAAACTAGAAGATATTAGTTTGATCGTATAATATTGTAGATTAGGTAGTCAATACTTTTGTTCTTGGTGTACTCGAATGTATTTTTTTGCGCTATTCTCTACTCACTGATCTTTTCTTTTACAATACCTTTAGCTCCCGTATTCTAAAGACATAATATGGCACTCTGCTGGGTCCTTAATATAGACGAGCATGAGGCCGAGTGTTTTGAGAGAGTGGTTGTTCTAAAGACAGGTGTTAAGGTTTGTGTGCTGGGTGGCTTTGCATGAGAGACTGCACACAAACTAAAGGTTATGTAAATTTTGCTCCGTTCAAGATGATTCATGTTATATACTCTGGTGTGTGAATTGGCTGTTGATTATCATGATCTCATCCCTTTTTTTTTCTTTTTTTCTTTTGACATGATTCTAGCAGTAGATGTTTGGTTGGGAAGAAAGATTGACTGGATTTGAGGACCAGAAGCACATAAAAAGCAATGCTGAGATCGATACATTATTTCGATAGAGGTGAGTTTTGAAAATATCAAAATAAGCTAAACATTTATGCAAACAAAATTACGAAAAAGACATAATTATCGATTTTCATCGTTTACCCTTAGCCTACTGACACACTAAGAATCCGTGGCACGTAGTAAATTTGTAATATTAGTATATCAGTTGTCCGTAGTCAATGAGTGAGACATTTTTAAAAAAACAAAGTTAAGCGGAAAAAGTTGGCGGGATGTTAAGATTTGGAAGCTCCTTCATCAACGGCGTCCAAAACCTAGCTTTCATTCATGGCTTCCATCAAATTACACTCTATTCAACTTCAATTTCAACTGAGGTAAACCCTAATTTAATTAATTATTTGGTACAAAATCTAGGGTTTTCAAAGAAACAAGCTCTTTCAACTTCCTCCAAAGTCACAAACTACCGCATAGGTCGACGTATGAAAACCATCATCAATTCAAATTTTGTTAATAACGCTGGAATTGTAATTGCATTTCTGGAAAAAATTGGATTAGAGAAAGTTCAAATTCGAAATGTGGTTGTTTTGGAACCCCGAATTTTGGTGGCTAAGGTTAACAAAACCCTAATTCCTAAAATTGAAAATTTCCAGAAATTAGGGTTTTCTAAAGCTGATATTGTTGATTTCATTAGTGTTAATCCTTATATACTTTTAAGAAGTTGGGGTCCTAATGCTATTTCTGTAATCCAAGCTTTGAAAGATGTAATGGGTTCTAATGATTATGTGATTTCATTTTTGAAGAAATTGTGGCACGTTCATTTTGCGGAAATTCCCATATGTTTGATGCCAAATGTAGCATTATTGCTGACTTATGGAATCCCTATTGATTCGATTCGGAAATTTGTAATTAAGGAACCGTCTGCGTTTCTTCGGAAAGCGGAGTATTTCCAGGATGCAGTGATTAAGGTTGAGGAAAATTGGGATATTGACCGAACCTCTCCGCGGTTCTTGGCTGGTGTTGTAGTTCTGTCAGCTACAACTGAAAAGACAATCGAAACGAAAAAGCAAGTTTATAAGAGCTTTGGTTGGAGTGATTCTGATGTTATATCAATTGTTATGTCATGTCCTGCACTTTTGGCGCTTTCTGAGGATACCATTAAGAAAAAGTTGGATTTCCTGATGAATGAATTGGGTTACGAGCCTCGTGAATTGGCATCCAAGTGTACCTTGTTAACTTGTAGCTTGGAGAGGAGAGCTGTGCGTAGACATAAGGTCCTTGTTGTTTTGAAGGAGAAAGGTTATATTAGGAAGGATTATGCTCTTAATACGGCTATAATGTACACTGAACCTAAGTTTGTGAAAAAATTTGTGCTGCCGTTCAAGGAAGTTCAAGAAGTTTATGCCAAGCTTGCAGGCATTAGTTTGGAGATGCTGAATCTAAGATTTTTGCAACGAAAATCCTAATGTTGTTGGACACTAGGTGAGCTGGAAACTATTCTGCTTAATAGCTACTTATCTAGTTATCTGTGTTAAGATCTCCTGATTGAACTTATGCCTTTTGCTATTTGTTGTTCTAATGTTTAATTGTCATTTGATTCATTTCTTGGGTTCTGGCGTGTGATGTCTTGGTTTCCTCCTGTTCTGCCAGCCTTGTCATCACAAGAACATCATAAATTGATCAAGTAATAATTAGTGGAAATCGGCTGGCATTGTCTTATGAGCTTAACATTATTAGACTGTTTCTACTTCCTTGAAGAGACGAATTTGAGTTATTGAAAATGTTTGTAATGTTGACAAAACCGTAACTCCAAACAATGCTGCTGTACTGAAATTAGGGTTTTCTGAGAGGGATATTGCTGCGATTGTTAGTGCTAATCCTTATTTAGATTTGGTGGATTTGGATACTGATATTGCTCCTGCAATCCAAGCTTTGAGAGAAATTATGGGTTGTGAGCAACATCGAGTGATTCAAATTTTAAGTAGATTAAGCTGTCGTGATCATAGTCTTTATGTTGTTCGCAATTTTATGGTACCAAATGTAGCATTCTTGCAGAGTTGTGGAGTCCCCATTGATATAATTCTGCACTACCTATGTTGGAGACCGCATGCTTTTGTTAGCGATACTGAAAAATTCATACATACAGTGACTAATGTTGAAGAGATATTGGGAGTTTCTCCGAATACTCTGGGATTCTTGGTTGGTGTTGAAGTATTCCCCTATGATAAGGATACGGCTATCAAGTCAAAGATCCAAGTTTATAGGAGTTATGGGTGGATTGACTCTGATATTGTGATTCATTTACTATCTAATTATAAAGTTTTGCTACTATCTGAATATAGCATCAAGAAAAGGCTGGATTTTTTGATGAATAAATTGAGTTACGAGCCTACTTACTTGGCATCCAAGTATTACTTGTTTACGGCTAATTTGAAGAAGGAACTAGTGCCTAGACATAAGGTCCTCCAAGTGTTGAAGGAGAATGGTTTGATTAGGGAGGATTATGATCTTTGGACTGTGAGAAAATACAATCGCTCTCAGTTTCTGATTGAGTTTGTGTTTCCATTCAAGTTCATGAAGTTTATTCCAAGCAATCCGGCATGAATTTGAAGAAGCTGATATCATTGAAACCCAAATCTAGTGCTGTTTGATACTAGGTGAGCTGGAAACTAGTCTCCTGCCATATTTAATTTGCTGTTTCAATAATTTCACTTAAATCAATGACTGGCTAGCTTCGGAAGGAATGATGATTGATGGAAAACAGCTGCCTTTTCTGACCCAGATTTGCAATTGTTGCTGTTGTATATGTATAATTGTTTAAATGCTTTTTCTGCTCAATAGGAGCTCATCTGAGTTACAATATATATTCATAGTTTGATAGTAAATATTGAATCTTGTATACGTTGGCTTTTTGTATATAATTTCTTGGTCTTTTCCTTTTTGTCACTGTTGCCATCATTAGAGGATCTGAACTGATCAAGTGATTAATTAGTGAAATTAGAAGATGCCAACTATATTTAACTACGTAGATATTAGTGAGAATTGAAGATGCCATCTTGATTGAGTGATTAATTAGTTTCTATTTCCTCGCCTGGGCAGCTGGGCTGCACAAAAACCAGTTGGACCTGATACGTGTAGTAGGTTTCTCGTAAGTTTATCATTTGTCTGTATCCATTGCTGATTAGTCTCTGTGAAACTTGCTTCTATTGCAGTTTTGCTTAATGTTGCAATACTATGATTACTTTGTCAAGCTTCTTCTACACATTTAGTATTTGTCAAGCTGTTGCCATTTTTTGGTACTCATCTTCTCCCATGCTTATAAACCTTTTGACTTCATGTTTTTCTTTTGATACTGGTGCTTAATGAGGTTGTAACTAAATATGAGTGAACAATAGTTCAATCTAATGATGCTAATCTTCGGATTCGAGTAGCATCTTTAGAATAGCACACCATACAGAACAAATTCTACTAATGGTCATTACTTAGATAACATGTCGCAGTGCGTGGATACAGTAGACTCCACAAGAAGGCATACCTTGTGCATGATTCTTAGACAGCTACAAAATGCAAAGTCCACTCTTCCTAGCTATTAACAAAAATTGTAAAACACGCTGAATTTGATGTCTCAACTGTCAAATACTGTATTATCTGTAAACTTTTAGCTGTCTCGTGTGGATTGTGATGCATATATATGTTTAGTTTGATTAGTTATTGACGAGTAGTTCGTAGATGTTACAACTACTTCATATTCGTTGGGTTTGGGATTGGAGTTTTCTTCGGGAAATTTCTGAATTTAGTCTACCCTGCCTTAGTAGTAATAGGCTAATAGCAACATAGCAACTGTGGAACTAATTTCAGTCAATTTCCTTTGTGGCCTGACTAATATATTTCATTTCAATTATGTAGTATATGCTCATGACTTCATGTTTGGGGTTTTCTCAAACTCATATTGCTGACATTATAAGCTTTACACCTATAATACTTTTGATGAGTTTGAATAATTCTATTATTCCTGCAATCCAAGCTTTGAGGGAAATCATGGGTTCTTCCAATGGCGCCGCTCAAATCTTAAAGAGAATGTGCCGAAGTTATATTTCTGATATTGGCAAATGCATGGTGCCAAATGTAGCTTTGTTGCGGAGTTATGGAATCCCCATTGATTCGATTTGGAAGTTCTTACTTAAGAACCCTTTTGTCTTTCTTCTAAAGATGGACCGATTCCAGGATGTAGTGATTAATGTCGAACAGAAATTAGGAATCCCTCGAAACTCTCCACAATTCTTGGCTGGTGCCCATCTAGTCTCCATTTTTAGTGACAAGACTATTAAATCGAAAATGCAAGTTTATAAGAGCTTTGGGTGGACTGATTCTCATATTGCTACTCTTGTCTTTCAATCCTTATATTTTAATGCTTTCTGCAGATGGCATCAAGAAAAAATTGGATTACCTGATGAATGAATTGGGTTACGAACCTGTTTACTTGGCGTTGCAGAGTTGTCTGTTTACGTGTAGCTTAGAAAAGAGAGTAATGCCCAAACACAAGGTCCTTGAAGTCTCGAAGGAAAACGGTTTGATAAGGAAGAATTATGCTCTTCCCACTGCTGTAGTCCTCACCGAGTCTAAATTCCTAAAAAAGTTTGTGCTGCCATTTGAGGAAGTTCATGAAGTTTATTCCAAGCACACAGGCATTAGTTTGGAGATGTTAACTCTTGGATTGTCGGATTCAAATTCCGGTGTTGTTTGATACTAGGTGAGTTATATGTTATCATACCCAACTTTGTGACCTCATTAGTCATTATCTTGTTTAAGTTGATAGTGCACTCTGTATGACTGTATTAGTGTAATGAACATGCTAGTTTACATGTACAAGTCATTTTCAATGGTTGCATTTTCACCATTATTTAACATGAACATTGTTTTGTTAGCTATTTTGCATGCCATGAAGATAATTTAATCATTGGTTTTTTTTGTTGAGTTGGTAGTTTGCTTTTGGTGTACCTGTTCTTTTGTCTAGCTCCCAAAACTTAACTCTCTACGATCTTAATGTTGTTACACTCATAGGCAACTCAGTAAGCACTAGTTATGGCAACAAGTGAACGAGATAGATATAATCAATGAGTGAAGTCAATGGTCACTAGACCTTGAGTGTTTCTTTACCACATTGAAATGGAACCACATTTGTCTAGTTCGCTTTTAAAATACCCACTTTTTCATTAATCTACAATATACCCATCATTAATATGTCTTTGTCCAAAACAGACCCATTTACCTGCAACATGATGTTCAAAGATTTCACGTTAATAGCCACATATTTATGTGGAAAACAAATTAAGACTTAGCAACTACAGCCAGCCAAACAATGACCATAAACTTTATCACACAAATCACACTCGTATTTATAAAAATGTTACTATTGATAGCCATGTATTTATGTGGAAATCAAATTAAGGTTTAGCTTTGATCAGACACAACTCATTGAGGAAAGGGATAAATTGTCGTCAGTCAAACAATGACCATAAATTTTATCACACAAATCACACTCGTACTTATAAAAATAAATGTTACTATCGATATTTATGTGGAAATCAAATTAACACTTAGTTTATATCAGACACAACTCATTGAAGAAAGGGATGAGCCGTCGCTAATCAAACAATGACCATAAACTTTATCACACTAATCACACACGTATTTATAAAAATAAATGTCAATATTGATAGCCACATATTTATATGAAAATCAAATTAAGAGCTAGTTTCAGTCAGACACAACTTCTTGAAATAATGGACGAACTACCATTACTCAAACAATGACCATAAACTTTATTACACAAATCCCACACAGATCAAGGAATATAATGTTTTAGCCTTTATCATCACCTACTAAACTGAAAATAAATTTCATTTTATTTATTATTATTATTAATTTTTTTTTGCTATGAAAAGTGTTTACAAATTACAATACAATTGTCAAGCACAGTTAAAACTTGAAAGCGTAACTTCTCCCCCACTATAGATTGAAGTTGGAAAACCCCACTATATATTGAAGCTATGTAGCATGGGTACTTCTAATGGGTTGCCGTCCACGAACCCGATTTGTTCCCGTAGTGGAGACGATTCAGATTCTTCTTGTTATAATTTACTGTACCCCATTAACAATATTTTTCAGCGTACCCACTTTTAGTATCCGTATTCGTTTTTGACCCAATTCTCGACTCCGTGCAACCTAGTATTGAAGTCAAAAAACATGAAAAAGCTTTACCCACCTAAAAGTTCTAACTCTGTCCTAATTTTATCAATGAATGAAGATCTTCCCCAATTACTTTGGCATCATTCTATTCAAGTTTTTTATAGGCCCGATCCAAGGCCCGAAGTAAAAAAGAAGACAGACATTTCCTTACACGAAAAGAACGCCTGTCTACTTTCTCAGTCAAAAAGCGCGGGATGTTGAGATTTCGAAGCTCCTTCATCAATGGCGTCCAAAACCTCGTCTTCAACCATGGCTTCCGTCAACTTTTACTCTGTTCAACTTCAATTTCGACTGAAGAAGACTCTAATTTCGCCAGTTACTTGGTCGCAAATCTAGGGTTTCCCAAACTACAAGCTCACGAAACTTGCTTCAAATTCACTGAACAACTTCAAGATCAAGGTAAAACAGAGCTAATTGTATGTGATTCGAATTTCGTTGAAAACGCTGATTCAGTTATTACATTTCTCCAAAAAATTGGATTACAAAAATCTCATATTCAAAATGCTGTTTTTGTTGATCCTACTATTTTGTTGTATGATGTAGAAAAAGACCTAAATCCTAAATTCACATTTTTCTTAAAATTAGGGTTTTTTAATCCTGATGTTGCTAAGGCTATAACTGCTAACTCTAAATGCGTTGATTCCTACAAGCTGCTAAATCCAGGTGCGGAAAATGTTGATCAAACCGTAACCCTAAATAACGATGCTTCGCTGAAATTAGGGTTTTCGGACAGTGATATTGATGCGCTTGTTAGTGCTAATCCTTCTTTGGATTTGAAGGGTTTAGGTGACAGTATTGCTCTTGCAATACAAGCTTTGAGGGAAATCATGGGTTGTGAGGAATGTGGAGTGGAGGTATGTGGAGTGGAGGAATGTCAAGTAATTCCTATTTTAAATAAATTAAGCCGCCGTAAGCACAGTCTTTATGATGTTCCCAATTGTATGGTGCCGAATGTAGCATTCTTGCGGAGTTGTGGAGTCCTTGTTGATGAAATTCGGCACTACCTACATAGGAGACCATATGTTTTTGTTAGTGATACTGATATATTCCAGAATACAGTGGCTAGAGTTGAAGAGATATTGGGAGTTCCTCCGAATACTCCGGGAGTCTTGGTTGGTGTTGAAGTATTCCCTTGTTATAATAATGAATTTTTCAAATCGAAGATGCAACTTTATAGGAGTTATCGGTGGACCGATTCTGATATTGTGATTCATTTATTGTCAAGCCATGAGGTTTTGCGATTGTCTAAATATAATATCAAGAAGAAGTTGGATTTCTTGATGAATGAATTGGGTTATGACCCTACTTACTTGGCACCCAAGTGTAACTTGTTTACAAGTAGTGTGGAGAACAAACTAGTGCCTAGATTTAAGGTCCTCGAAGTCTTGAAGAAAAATGGTTGGATTTCAGAGGATTATGATCTGTGGGCTGTGATAAAATACACCAACTCTGAGTTCCTGAATGAGTTTGTGCTACCGTACATGAAAGTTCATGAAGTTTATTCTCAGCATGCTGGCATTTTTTTGGAGGTACTGAGATTAATGAAACCCAATTCTACTGCTGTTTGATACTAGGTGAGCTGAAATCTAGTCTCCTGCCATGTTTTTAATTCCTGTTTTGATAATTTCACGTACTTAGCTTCTGAAGGAATGATGATTGATGGAAAACAACTACCTTTTCTGACCTAGATTTACAATTGTACATTGTTTAAATGCTATTTTCTGCTCAGTAGGAGCTTATTTCTGTTACAATATCTATTCATAATTTGATAATGAATGCGGAACCTCTTATTCTTGGGCTTTTTGTATATAATCCCTTGATCTCGTCTATTTTGTCAGTTTTGTCATCAATAGAGCATCTGAATTGATCAAGTGGTTAATTAGTTATTTAGTTGTATTAGATGTCATTCATTTAACTACGTAGATGCTAGTTAAATTAGGAGATGCCATCATTGAGCATCTAAGAGATCAAGTGATTAATTAGTTTATATTTCCTTGCTTGGGTAAACTGGGCTGCACAAAAACCAGTTGGTTCTGAATTTCTGATTTGTGTAGTGGGCTTCTGGTAAATGTATCATTTGTTTATAGTTACTGCTGTTTAGATTGAAGTAGTAACATGTTTAGAATCTTCAGATTGGAATAGCATGTTTAGAATGACATGTTGCAGTGCAAGCGGATGCAGTAAACTCCACAGGAAGGCATACCTTGTGCAAAATTACAAAATGCAAAGCCCACTCTTCCTAGCTATAAACAAAAATTGTATGTTATGATTACTTCATATTCATTGGGTTTGGTGTTGAAGTTTTCTTTGAAGAATTTCTGAATTAAATCTATCCTACCTTAGTAGTAATAGCAACTTAGCAAGTAGCAACTGCGGGACTAATTTCTGTCAGTTTATTTTTCTCATTATAGCCTGACTGATACATTTTTAATTATGTACAATCAGTATATATTCATGACTTATCATATATGAGTCAAGATTATAAGTGACATTAGATTATGAATTGATCATTTAGCTTCTAAGATTCTAAGATATACGTATCTTAGGTGGGCGTGTAGTACTTGGATGAAACTTTGGTAGTTTCCACTGTCCAGACTCTACCAAACTCTATCAATTCCAGTCGGAAAAAATTCATAATATACCTGCCCCTTAATCAAAGGCACTCTCTGGACAACATGCTGTTTGGTTTTGAGTTTAGCTATTTGGGTTTTGTAGTGCTCAACTTTAGAATAGTCAAGTTTTTAAATTGTTGTGTATAGGTTAATTTTTTATTTATTTTAAAATTATTTACATGTAGCTTACAATAACTATGAATGATGGGTATTGAGTAGTGAATGGGATAAGCTTTATTATGTTATGAATCCGGAATCCCAACTTTTGAGAACTAAAAACTCAAATTTCCATCATCAACTTGTGAGTATATTCATGGTTTGAGCCAAGTATGTAGGTAGTTGTATCAGTTTTGTGACCTTGACCTCATTCGTGACGGTGATTCTATAGCTATACATTTGAGATTATATTGAGATTATACATGACTGTTGGATAACCCCTTGTGGTTGTAATTGTGTTGATTAGTGATGCTTTAGCCGACTTGGTTAGACAACTATCTACTAACCAGTTTGAAAATGGAGGTTGTCAAAAACACTACTGGATTTCTAAATGTCAATTAATGGTGTTTTGAGGAGGGTAACAATAGTGCTTTGGCCGAAGCCATTGGGTTACGTCATGATATGGCTGGCTTGTAGCCTTGTACAGGGAGGAACAATGCTGGTGTTGTAAAGACTTAACCTTTTTTTTTTTGGGGGGGGGGGGGGTGTCTGTGTGGAAGCTACGCAAAATAAAATGTCATTTGCCTTTGAATTTTTGGAGAGTCGTCAAGCAAAATGCTCAATTGCAACAAATTCAATAAGAGATGAATGTAACATTGTTGTTTGACTTACATATATTTAATTATATATTTGTTGGTGACAAATTTTATTTTTCTTTCGGATCGAAACTTCGTCGTGGTTTTACTTACATAATTTAATCATTAAACCTTTATACAAACACAAGTATTCATAATTTACTTACATATTACTATACAAGTATTTTTTTCCCCTAGGAGGATGTGGGCTTACTTGAATTCCAGGAGTGAAACTTGGGTTCAAGCTTTTACTGCACGCATTTGAATCCTCCTCTTCCCTAAATGACTCCCATTTTCACAGAATCAATTAGTAGATAGCATGTCTTTATTTATTAGCTTTTTTCTATTAGTAGTTGTTGTGCGCGATGTGCTATACGGTTGGTTAATAGAAGGACATATTATGCAGTCATTCATAGAATGTGTATTTGATTTTATTTACATAGCGCATAACCATGGTGGTTGCGTCTAAGGGTGGTGCAATGCCATTATTCCTTTATTTATTTTTTTTAATTTTTGTGATGGTGGTAGGGTAGTGGTATGGTAGCCGAGTGGTGGTAGGGTGGTTGGTAGTAATTTAGAAACAAGGGTATTATTATCCATTAATACGGAATATAATATAATATAGAGTTATAGTCGCCTATAACTCTGTAAAGACGATGTGCTATAAGATTGGTCAATAGAAGGGCATATCATACAGTTATTCATAGAATGTGTATTTGATTTTATTTACATAGAGTATAACCATGGTGGTTGCGTCCAAGGGTGGTGCAATGCCATTATTCCTTTATTTATTTATTTATTTTTTTGTGATGGCGGTAAGGTGGTGGTATGGTAGCTGTGTGGTGATAGGGTGGTTGGTAGTGATTTGGGGACAAGGGTATTATAATCCATTAATACGGAGTATAATATAATATAGAGTCATAGACGACTATAATTTTGTAAAGAATAATATCTAGTAAATAATTGTGATATGTATAAAAAAAATCATATGGCATTTTAGTAAATAATCAGAAAACTTTATTACTACACTACCCGGTGCATATGAAAAGACGACATTAACTCTAAACTTATAACATATTACCTAAAATGCCAATGACAATGATTTAGGGCCGAGCAAAAATATCTGAAGATCTGAAAATCCGAAAATCTGATCTGTGTTTGATCTGATTTTTAGGATATCCGATCCGAAAAAGCGAACACCAAATACCTATTCAAATATCACGGTTGGCTTTTTTGGACACCCGAATATCCGAAATTTCAATATCAATCCGAATGTCCGAAATTTGTTGATACCATATACTTCTTTTATGTATTGAATCCACCAAAAATAGAGTCATTCCTAAAAACTTTCGACTTTTGAGTATACTAAATTAGTAAACTCAAGAATCTTACGGAGTACTTTTACGAAAATTAAGTTATTCTGTGCGATTGCTAATGGAAAAGATTTAACATATTCATTTTTTTCAATTGGTACTTATATCGTCTTATTGTATTCTTATGCTGCAATCACCTATGTTTTTTTTTGAAAGAAAAATTGGAAATGGATATCCGGTGTATCCGATCAGAAAATTATCAGATATCGAATACGGATATCTGAAAATTTTGGATAAGGATACAAATATTAATTTTCCCAAATTTCGGGTCGGATATCCGATCCGTGCTCAGGCCTAGTGATTTATTAGTCGGCTTTTCTCGGTAAATGACAGTGTACGGGCTAAAGGCCTGTTTACTTCAACCGAAAATAACTGAACTAAGTTGAATTAAATTGAACTGACCTGAATTTTGCATTCATATTTGAACTACCACTGTCCAAACTTTGAATCACCGTCATCTCCACCACCTAAATTTGAGAAAAAAAACCACCATTAACTAATTTCAAAACCCTAATCCCTGACAAATTCGAAACACTAAGTTGGCGATATGCTGCGATTTCGAAGCTCCTTAAATGGCGTCAAAGACTTGCTCTTTGTCCATGGCTTCCGTCAACTGGCACTCTATTCAACTTCAACTGAGGTAAACCCTAATTTCGTCAATTATTTGGTAGATAATCTAGGGTTTTCTAAGCAACAAGCTCTCTTAACTTTCTCAAAGTTCAATCATAATCAGCAAACTCGAAATACTGATATCCTTAAGAATTGGGATTCAGTTATTGAATTCCTGAAAAAAACTGGATTACATCAATCACAAATTCGAAGTGCAATTAGTTTGTTCCCCGAATTTTGTTGTGTAATGTTGACAAAACCCTAATTCCTAAGGTTGAAGCATTGCGCAAATTAGGGTTTTCTCAAACTCATATTGCTGAAGTTATAATCTTTAAGCCTTCAATATTTTTGTCCAGTTTGAATAATTCTATTATTCCTGGAATTCAAGCTTTGAGGGAAATCATGGGTTCTGATGATGTTGCCGCTCATCTGATTCCAGTTTTAAAGAGAATAGGCCGCAGTAATGTTTCAACTATTAACAGAAATATGGTGCCAAATGTAGCTTTGTTGCGGAGTTATGGATTCCCCATTGTTTCGATTCGGAAGTTCATATTTAGGAACCCATTTGTCTTTCTTCGGAGCACGGATCATTTCCAGGATATAGTGATTAATGTTGAACAGAAATTACGAATGCCTCGAAACTCTCCACAATTCCTTGCTGGTGCCCATCTAATCTCCACTTCTACTGACAAGAATATCGAGTCGAAAAGGCAAATTTGTAAGAGCTTTGGGTGGACTGATTCTCATATTGCTACTCTTGCATCTATAAATCCTTATATTTTAATGGCCTCTTATCAAGAAAAAATTGGATTACCTGATGAATGAAATGGGTTGTGAGCCTAATTACTTGGCATCGAAGGTTTGCCTATTTACATGTAGCTTGGAGAAGAGAGTAGTGCCTAGACACAAGATCCTCGAAGTCTTGAAGAAGAACGGTTTGATAAAGAATGATTATGTTCTTTCCAATGTTCTAGTCTATACCGAGTCTAAATTCCTAAATAAGTTTGTGTTGCCATTCACAGAAGTTCATGAAATTTATTCCAAGCATACTGGCATTAGTTTGGAGATGCTAACTCTAGGATTTTCGGAATCAAATTCCACTGTTGCTTGATACTAGGTGAGCTAAATGGTATTATACCTAACTTTATGACCTCATTCTATTCTTGTTTAAGTTAACAGTGCACTCTCTATAACTGTATTAGTGTTATGAAGTTATGAACATGCTAATTTACATGCACAAGTCATTCTCAAATATTGTATTGTTACCAGTATTTTACACAAAATTGGTTTTGTTGGCACCAATAAGGTGGTTAAAGCATTGTTAGTTTATACTTGAGGAGGCAAAATTAGAAGATGACAACTACATTTTAGATGTTTGTTGACTAGGTAGTTTGCTTTTGGTGTGCCTTTTCTTTTCTCTCCCTAAACTTTCTTCTTTAGGATCCTACTGTTAAACTCAAAAGTATGCACTAGCTATAGCGACAAGTGAACGAGATAAGGACAACTAATAAGTGAAGTTAATAGTGTCTTATACATTGTATTTAGACTTTGAGTGTTTCTTTATCATATTGAAGTACCTGTAGGTGATTAAAGACCAATTGGGACGGATGACCCAATAGTTATGATCAATCCAGGTTGGACATACATCCTTAGAGCTTGTGAAGTGATTAATTAGTGAAATTAGAAGGTGCCAACTACATTTTAGATGTTTGTGGACGTACTATGTAGTTTGCCTTTTTGGTCCTTGGTGAACCTTTGCCAAAAACCAGTTGGACCTTCATGTGTGTAGTAGGCTTCTCATATATGTCTCTTTTGTGAATGTTGTTTCTTGAGTTTCTCAAGTGGATTCACTTTTATGAAACCACCCCCCCCCCCACACACACAAAAAAAGTAAATAAATAAATAAATAAAATTGTAGCACTATGATTGTTGGTAAAATTTAGATCTCTGTTATGGATCGAGGAGTGCTTTGAGTTTTAAGTCATACTGCAGGATTGTTATGGCTATATGCCATTAGAATGTCTCATAAGTCCTGAGGAGCTTTTCAAAAATTGAATCTTCATGGTTGTAGGCCTTTTAAGTTTTAGCTTAATGATAACAATGACAATATGACACTTGTTATTAAAAAGAGCAAAAGAGAGCAATGACACTTCTAGTGGTATTTATTAATTTTACACCATTTTTTTAAAGCTACAATGGTAGTAATGAAAATTGATCCCAAGATCTCTTGAATTGGGAGGAAGCTTTCATTAATCGATTGTTGAGAAGGATTATGATAAACATTGATTGAAGTCAATAGTGTCTTATACGGAGTATTTGGACCTTGAGTGTGTCTTTACAGTATTGAAATAACTATAGGTGATTCAAGACCCAATTGATACGGATGACTCAATAGTTATGATCAATCCAGGTTATCATTATCCGTGATTATGATGTGCTGATGTAGCTATAGCATTTCTAAAAAAAAAAATTAAATTACAAATTCACAACAATCTCATATTCAAAATGTGTAGTTATTCATCCCCGAATTTTGTTCTATAATGTAAAAAAAATCTAGTACCCAAATTTTGATTGGAAAACATTGTCTAAACATTGTCTAAAAACACCTTTAAATTAGGTGATTTTTGTGAAATAACACCTTTTCCTGTAAATTAGGCTTGATATCTTCATTTTCCTGTAAATTTGGCGTTTATGTTTCACTTTCATTGAAATTCACTCTTTTCTTTTCAATTTAAAGGAGTCAAAGTCACCGAAAAATGAATGAGACAAACCTATTTTTGTTGACTTTGGTATTACTTTTTAATAAAATGTAATCTAAAGGCGTTATTTCACAAGAAGTTTTGTGAAAGATGTTATTTCACAAAGTGACCCTATTTAAAGGTGTTTTTTGACAATCTGATTGTAACAGAAAGTGGGGTTTTCTGAACCTGATGTTGCCGAGGCTCTTTTACCTCCTCCTAGCTCACTCTTAATTAGCTAAATTGAGGTGCCAAACATCTCAGCGGTTTTGATTTCGTTATAACTCCGAATTAGTTGTTACATTTTTTGAAAAAAAAAAAAAGGATTATAATAATGTGAGACTGATGCTTTGCAGAAATTAGGGTTTCCAGGGAGTGGTATTGATGCGCTTGTTGATCACAATAATTAGTTAATTGGTCGCTCATTTTTAAAAAACGTACCTTTTGATGAATTTTTAATCATATTTGATTGTATTACATTGGATGAATGATGATCATTTTCTTAATTGAGATGTTGGTGGTTTAAAAAGCTATTGAGGCTATTAAGCTAGGAGATGTTCTGAGTATTGTTTTTCTTCCTGTGTAAGGTCTACTAGGCATTCACATAGAAGCTGCTATAATGGCCATGGACCGAATTAGCTATAGGGCTCAGTTGTTGATTGATTTAATCTTCCTTGAACATGAAAGACCTATCTCGAGGCAAACCAGGTCAATTCATTTATGGGCCAGTACACAAGACCAAATTCCGGTAAAACTTACAGACCTTAATAACTCCGAGTATAAAGTTATAATAAGCTGCTCTTCTTGTAACTTGCTAGGTTTTGGAATTTAATAAATCACTTCAACTAAAGTACCATGTTGGAATTTATAAGAGTTTTGGGTGGACTGATTCTGATGTTACAATTCTTGTATCATCATATCCTTCTGAAGTTAGCATAAAACAAAAACGTTGAATTTCCTGATGAATGAATTGGGTTTCAAGGCTAGTTACCTTGCATCAACCTCAATTTTAGCTTGGAGAAGAGAGTAATGCCTAGGCACAATGTCCTTTTTGTCTTGAAGGAGAACGGTTTGATCAAGGAGATTTTTTGTCTTTTTACTGCTTTGATCTACTCTGAACCTCGGTTCCTTAAAAGGTTTGTGCTAAAATTCAAGCAAGTCCATGAAATTTATTCGGAGCATGCTGGCATTAGTTTGGAGATGCTGACTCCAGGATCTTCGAAACAAAGTTCTAGTGTTGTTTGATACTTGGTAAGTTGGAATTTAGCTGGTAACATATAATTTGCTATTTTTAGCCAGTTCAGTTAAATAATTATGATTGTATTCTTCTATTATCTGAAGGAATGATGGAAAAAGAATTTACATTTGCTGACTCATTGGGACGTTTCTTGCTGTAAACCTTTTCCGTTCAAAAGCTATATCTTTGTGATATTGTGTTGTTAACGTACCTATGCCTTGTTGGGAATGCAGTGTTTTTTTCTGCTTTGTTGGGTAGTGCTCTAGAGTGTGCTTCTTAAATTGTCTTGGGCTTTAGCTGTTGGTTAAAATTAGCTTTTATAGATTGATATGTTAAAATTAGCTTTTGTCATGAATGAATTGGGCTACAAGCTTACTTAGTTACTTGGCATTCAAATATCAGTTATTTGCGTGTAATTTCCGGTTGCTACTAATGCCTGGACATAAGGTCTAAAGGTCCTCAAAATCTTGAAGTAGAACGGTTTAGTTTGGGAAGATTATGATCTTTATACTGTGTTAACCTAACTCTTTGTTCCTCGAAGAGTTTGTGCTACCAGACGAGAAAAATCGTTAAGTTCATTGCAAGCTTACTTGCATTAAGTAGCTCACTACAGGATCGTTGACACCGAGTTTTAGTGTTGTTTGTTACTAGTTGGGCTGGAATCTAGCTTTCTGCCACATGCAGCTAGGAGGTGTTCTATGAATCTTGATTTTCCATGTGTACGGTGTACTAGGCATTGACATAGAAGCTACTGTAATGGCTATGGATCAAATTAGCTATGGGGTTTGGTTGTTGATTGGTTTAAGCTTTCTTGAACACGAAAGTCCTATCTTGAGCCAAAGCTGGTTAGTTCATTTATGATCGATTCACGAAATCGGTTTCTAGGAAAAAATTGCAGACCTTAACTACCCTGAGTATAGAGTCATAATAAGTTGCTTGGTTTTGGAAGTTAAATTTCACTTCTAGTACAGTACAAAGTTATTTAAACATCTTTTGTCTGATGGTCCTTGGTGTTACCTATAGCTAAGCTTAGTGACTTATGGGGCTCTGTTACGAAAGAATGTGACTAATGTAGCTGGTTAATTACTCCTACTCTGTATTTCTATGCATGTTAATATTGTAACTTGATCAAGAAGGTTCAACAACTTATAAAAGTTAGTTTAGTAAGCAGACTGAATGACTGATCCTTTGTGAACTGAAGCAAGAACTGATCTGTCTTTTCGAAAAAGATGAAATGCTTGTGGATGACTTAATACACTTTAAATGTCTCATATCAGCATCGTTATATTGTGTGCTTTGTTGTCATGTTAATCCTTTTGAATTTTTAGGGTATGTATCTAACAAAATATTTCGCTGATCAGTAATTTTTAGTTGATACTAACCTATTCATTTTTACCTTGTTTTGTAAAGGCCATAGGGCTGCATCTTTATTGATATCGTTATTATTTTTATATGCAGGTGGTTAGTCGATGTAGTTTTTCCTTGATCTTTTGTGATTGGATGTCAAGATGCAACTTACAAGAATGAATTGTTTGTTTGTGCCTGGAAAAGATGATCAAATTCTAGATACGAGTTGGCTGCTGGACTGGATGAATCTGTAGATACAAGTTGAAGTACTGATCAGATCCGCTGTCAAATCTACTCCAGTTTCGTTTGTACTTTTGCTATTATGAACTTGTTTCCGTCGTCACTTGTAGTTGCAACTGCTGATTAGGTCTTTTGCAAATCCAGTAGGTCCCATTAATAATAATATTCTTGTGAAGTTGTGATATGAAGCTGATGATTTTAATATCAAACTAAACATATTATAAATTTATAAGGGCATGTTAATTTTTCAAAACATTTTTACACTGCACTGGCTCCTATGGTTTATCAACGTATCTCTCCTTATGTGTGGCGCCAAAACCAAAAGCTCATTATAAACCATACAGTCTAATGGTAGAACATCTTTTTTTTTTTTTCAGCAACGGAACAAAACAGAGTTAGCGGGATGCTGAGATTTCGAAGAAGCTCCATCAATGGCGTCCAAGACCTCATATTCAACCATGGCTTCCGTCAAATTTCACTCTATTCAACTTCAATTTCAACTGAGGTAAACCCTAATTTCGTCAATTACTTGGTTGAAAATCTAGGGTTTTCCAAGAAACAAGCTTTCTTAGCTTCCTCCAGGCTCATTCGCATTCAACTTCGTCAGGGTGCTTTGAAATTCAGTGATTTTGATTTCGTTAATAACATTGATTATGTTATTGAATTTTTTTTAAAAAGTTGGATTACAACAATCTCAAATTCGAAATGTCCTTGCTTTTGAACCTCGATTTTTTATATGTAATGTTGATAAAACCCTAATTCCTAAGACTGTTACTTTCCAGAAATTAGGGTTTTCTGAATCTGATATTGCTGAGGTTATTTTTAGTAATCCTTCTTTGCTTTTTGCTGGTGTGAATTCCACCATTGTTCCTGCAATTGAAGCTTTGAGAGGTATAATGGGTGGTTGTGATGTTAATCGTGTGATTCCGATTTTAAAGAAATTACGGGTTTGTCATGTTGCAGCTGTTACTAGTTTTATGGTGCCAAATGTAGCTTTTTTGCGGAATCATGGAGTTGGCGTTGGTTCGATTGTGAGATTCTTACCAGGAAACCGTATTTTTTTATTCACAAACCTGTTTTTTTCGCAACGTAGTGACTAGTGTTGAAGAGAAATTTGGAATTCCTCCGAACACTCGACTCTTTTTAACTGCTGCTGAAATAGTCAACTCTTTGAAGGAGAAGACTATTAAGTCGAAATGCCAAGTTTATAAGAGTTTTGGGTGGACTGATTCTGATATTGCGATTCTTGTATCATCACTTCCTTGTTCTCTTGAGATTTCTGAAGTTACTATAAAAAAAAAAGTTGGATTTTCTGATGAATGAATTGGGTCTCAAGGCTAGCTACCTGGCATCAAGGGGTTCCATCCTCTATTATAGCTTGGAAAAGAGAGTAGTGCCTAGGCATAAGATCCTCTTAGTCTTGAAGGTGAATGGTTTGGTCAAGGAGAATTATGCTATTTATAGTGTGTTAACCTACTCTGAGTCTCGGTTCCTAAAAAAGTTTGTGCTACCATTCAAGCAAGTCCATGAATTTTATTCAAAGTATGCTGGCATTAGTTTGGAGATGTTGACTCCAGGATTGTCAAAACAAAGTTCTAGTGTTGTTTGATACTTGATAAGTTGGAATCTAGTTGGTAACATATAATTTGCTATTTATAGCCACTTCTGTTGTTGAACTGTGTATTCTTCTAATTGCTGAAGGAATGATGGAAAAAATGTGCATCTTCTGACACATCGTAACGTTTCTCACTAGAAAGTGTAAACTGCTATATTTTTTTGGTTTTTGTTGGTGAACCTATCTGCCTTGTTGATAATGCATTCTTATTTATCTGCTTTGTTGTGTAGAGTGTGCTTTAATATTTTCTTGGATTTAGCTATTGATTGATATGTTTGGCTTATCACTTCTACTAGAATTATCCTTTTAGTAGTTTAAGTGTTGGTTGGATGCTCTTTTTTTATATTACGTGCTACCTTCAATGTGGTTTTCCCTATTTGTCTTTAATAAATAAAGGCAACCTTGGTTATGATTTTGAAAAGTTTTCGCTGTTCCAAGTCAGTAGATAATTGAGTAGAGCATAACTCAAAACAGCTAGTGATACTTTTTTGAGTTTTCACTAAAATTATTCTGAGTGATACCCCTTTGTGAAGGTGTTGATGGTTCAAAATAATTATGGATGCTTTTGAGGTAGGCGATGTTCAACGAGTCGTAATTTTCTTCCTGTGTAAGCTGTACTAGGCATTGAGATAGAAGTTTCTATAATTTCCATGGACCAAATTAGCTATGATCCTTATGAAGCTTGGTTGTTGATTGGTTTAAGCTTCCTTGAACATGATAGACCTATCTCCAGGCAAACCAAGTGAGTTTATTTATGAGCTGGTTCACGGAATTAGATTGGAAAGAATTTGTAGACCTAGACTATTAAGTTATAGTAAGCTGCTGTTCTATTAAATTGTTAGGTTTCGGAAGGTATAAGATACTACAACTAAAGTATAAAGTTTTTTAAACATCTTTGGTCATATGGTCCTTGGTGTTGCCTATGATGAAGTCAATGAGAGAGTGACATCCATTGGGTGAACTAAAAAATCTCTTGTATTTTTGACCAAGAGTGTTTATTAACTATTGAAATGGTAATGGATGATACAAGACCAATTTGGAAAGGATGACCCTATAGATTGTATCAATCATAGTTACTCAATAGCCTGTGGTCGTTTTTAGTATGCCAACAGTTGTCAAAATTATTTGATGTAGCTTATCTGAATTTGTTACAAGATGTAACTTACAAAAATGTGTAGTTACCACTGCTGTATCTACGCCAGGGGTGATTAAAAACAGTTGAACCTGATGAGTTTAATAGGCTTCTCCTAGTTTATCATTTGTTGTGCAGTGCTGGTTAGTCCTCATTCTGCATTTAGTTTCTCGTGCAGTTTTGCTTTTATTGACTTTATCCCCTTAAAATTTTCTTTTGATATTGGGGCAGTGGTGCTAATTTGCTTGATGATGTATTAATTTGGTGACTTTGTTAAGTTTCTACTCTCATGTTCATCATAATTTAAGCTACTGGTTCTTGTTTACTTTGTTTTGTATTTTCTCGTGCACTTCGTTATGTAAACCTTAGACTTAATCCTTTTCTTTTGATCTCGGTGCTAGATGATGGTGCTTAGTGAATAGTGATGTAAATAGCAGCTGCAATATCTCGTGTTTGTTGGTATCGGGTATTTCAGCGAAGTTGCTTGTCAATTTTGTTTAGGGCTTTCAAGATGTTCACATGATTTTCTTACAGCTGGAAAATTTTGGATCTATATAGATCTTTGGGGTTGAGGAATGCTTGAGGTAATACTACAGGAGTGTTGTACTGTTGTGCCTCTATGCCATAAGAATGTCACCCAAAGAGCTTCTAGTGGTAATGAATTAATGATGATGAAATTATTTGGCAAGATATCATTAATTTGTAGCTGAATAATAGCAATGACATGGTTAGTTACGAGACGTACAGGGTGCCAAGGTGGTGAAATTTTCTAGCAGATTCACAAGAAGGAACAAAATTTGATGATGCAAACCAATGGTTACAGGCTTACAGCTGATTTTGTGGCTATGGGGTTTTGTTGGTTTGAAATTGGATGGTAATGTGATTATTGTTGGTTGAAAAATTGGGGTGAAAACCTTGTAAACTAATGTATTGAACTTTGACTTTGTTTGGTTGCCTCAAAATTAACAAAATGAGTGAATATTACTCCGTATTTTCCTATGAATTTGCAATACCAACAGAATGTGGAAATTTAGTCACGCTAAGTATGTTCTCATGAAAATTAATATATCATGAAAATTATTCCCATAAATTCCTTTCAGTTGTCTAAATTTATTTGGTTGTCATGACTCATGATAACATCTACAAATTATGTGAAATTTCAATGACTCAGGATTGTGTACTGTGTATGGGTCAACTAAGTGTACTTCCATTATCAACCAAATGAGCACTTCTTTAGTGTTTAGTAAACATAGTTCTGTGATATATGAACATGCCCTTGAGCTCCATTAATATTATCTACTCTCAATCGACCCAACTTGGACTTGAACCCTCTTGAAAACAATTCAATGTCAAAATGAATCTTATAATACATTGTTGTCAACCAAACCTGAATTAACTTGACCCGGATATATAAAACTCGGTTGCAACGTCTACCCCATACAGCCATACTACCTAGATAGTCACACTTATGTCGGGGAAATTCCTTATTCCTCTCTTTTTTACTTATGCTACTCGATTCACCAAAATAATGCTTCAATTACATTGAGATTATATGAACTAAAAAAAAGGTTTTTCTAAGGTGTATCCATGAGTTTTTGCGTTTCAGTTGTACCTAATGTTTTTTGAAATTTTTACTTATACCCTTAAATTCACCTAATCTTCTAAGTTGTGCCCTTTTAAATTAAATTTCCATTGAAATTTTTTGTTGTTTTTATTTCAATTAATTCTTTTATTGTAATAAATATTCAAAGATTTAGATTTGTGTCTTAAGAAACTTCAAAAAGTGATGGAAGAAAACCAACCAAATTTGTAACATTGAAATTTACTAAAACGACACAACTTAATAATATTGGCTAGCTTAAAGATACTATTAAAAAAATTTAGGGTTTTTCTAAGGTGTACCCATATGTTTTTGCGTTTTCTAAGTTGTACCCAATGATTTTCAAAATTTTCAACTGTACCCTTAAACTCACCTAATTTTCTAAGTTGTGCCCTTTGTAATTAATTTTCCATTGAAAATTTTCGTTATTTTTGTTTTAATTAATTCTTTTATTGTAATTAATATTCAAAAGATTTAGATTTATCCCTTAAGAAACTTCAAAAGAGTATGACTAAATAAAATTAACCAAATTTGTAACTTAAAATTAGCTAAAAGGGGCACAACTAAACAATATTGGTTAGCCCAAGGGTATTACTGAGAGTTTTGAAAAACATTGGGTACAACTTAGAAAAAGCAACAAGTCATGGGTACACCTTAGAAAAACCCAAAATTTTAAATTTGTACTACTATTAAATTAAATTTTAAAAAAACATTAAATACAACTTAAAAAATACAATAACTCACAAATAAAACCAACCGAATTTTTTTTTAATGGAAGTTACATTTAGGAGGGTGTTGGAGTTTCAGAAAATATTTTCCCATAAACTTAGGGTTTAGTAGAAGTACAAAAGATGCTAAGATTTCAGAGAAGCTCCTTCAATGGCTTCCAAGACCTTTTCTTCAACCATGGCTTCCGTCACTACATATTCTATTCAACTTCAATTGAATCAAACCCTAATTTCGTCAATTATTTGGTTGATAATCTAGGATTTTCCCGCAAAAAAGCTATCTCTACTTCCTCCAAACTCGTTCGCAAACGACTACAAGGAGGTACGAAAAATGTCAATGAATTTGATTTCGGAAATAACGTTGATTCAGTTGTTTCATATCTTAGAAAAATTGGATTACGACAATCTGAAATTCAAGATGCTATTTGTTTTACTCCCCAAATTTTGTTGTGTAGTGTTGATAAAACCCTAATTCCTAAAACTGAAGCTTTAAAGATATTAGGGTTTTCTGAAAGTTATATTGCTGAAATTGTTAGTATTAAGCCTACAGTGTTTTTTAGTAATGCTTTTATTCCTGCAATTCAAGCTTTGAGGAATATCTTGGGTTATAATGACAGCCATTTGCTTTTAATCTTAAAGCGAACGCGCCGCTATGGTTTTTCATGTATTCCCAGCTATATGGTGCCAAATGTAGCATTTTTGCACAGTTATGGTATTTCCACTGATTTGATGAGGAGGTTTGTACTTACTAGGCCACATATCTTTTTTCGGAAAACGGATTATTTTCGGGATGCGTTGTTTAATGTTGAAAAGATGTTGGCAATTCCTCGAAACTCTCCACAGTTATTGGCTGGTGCTGAAGTGATTGCCCGTTTGGGTGAGAAGAGATTGGAGTCGAAAAGGCAAATTTATAAGAGCTTTGGCTGGACTGATTCTGATGTTGCTGCTCTTTTTTCATTAAATCCTATTGTTTTAGGGCTTTCTGAAGATAACATCACGAAAAAGTTGAATTTCCTCATGAATGAATTGGGTTTCAAACCTAGTTACTTATCATCTATGTGTAACTTGCTTTCCTGTAGCTTAGAGAAAAGAATAGTGCCAAGACACAAGATCCTATTAGTTTTGAAGGAGAGTGGTTTGATGACGACGCGTTCTCTTCCTAGTGTTATATGCTATTCTGAGTCTATGTTCGTGAAACAGTTTGTTCTACCGTACAAGGAAGTGCATGAAGTTTATTCCAAGTTTGCAGGCATTAGTTTGGAGAAGCTAACTCTACAATTTTCAGATTCAAATTCCGGTGCTCTTTGATTTTAGGTAAGTTGGAATCTAGCTTACTTGTTGATTTGGTAATTGCCAGTTAATATCCATCATTGTTTTCTGTTGTAGCAAAAACAAAATACATTTGCTCACCAATCTCAATTGTTCTCTTTGTTGATGTATCATAGTTTGAAACTACTATATGTGTTTAGTAGCTACTTTGTGTTATGGTTTCCTTGAATGAAGCTACGTCTTGCTGCTGGAACTTGGTTTGTTTTAAAAAGTATCAATTAGGTTATACATTTGCGTAGTTGAAGGTTATCAATAGTCTCCTTTGATTGATATATGTGTGTTGGCTGCTCACTTCTACTAGATTTTGTCCTATAAGTACTACGTATTTCAATTAATGATAGCCTTTTCATTTTTATGAAACATTTGGTTTATCTTCGTTCAAAATGATGTGTCCAAGTTTCAATTGTCCAACACCGGTACTTGAGGTAAAATGAAGAGTCAAAGTAACTTAGCTTCCAAAACCTAACATGTTACCTGCCTTTTTTAGTTCATGACTATATGAAAAGCTTAAAATGACTTCTTTTTTTCTTTCTGTGGAGTCAATTATTTTGTAGTTTAGTTTATCCTTAATTGAGAAGTACATTGCAGCATTTTAAACGAGGCACCCTTATGCTATTAATTACAACCTTTGGTTCTCACATGCTTCGTGCTAGGCAATATTCCCTGAATATCACTGATTTTAATTTTGAAAATTGTTTCCAGTTCACATCAGATAAACGAGTGAAATATGACTTGCAACTACAAGTGACACTTATTTGGGTTTTCATTTTATTATAAATAGTGACTTAGTGAACACTCCTTAGTAGAGATGCTGGTGGTTAAACACACTATGGATGCTATTGATTTAGGAGATTTTCTTCGTTTATCAAGTCTACTAGGCTTAGATGTTGAAGCCCTATGGATGTTATTGTTTTGAGCTTCCTTGAACTTGAAAAGGACCTATCTTAAGGCTTTCTTGGACTATCCAAGTATGGGCCGGTTATCCATGCTTTTAAGTTTCTGGTTCGAATAGGAAGCGGTACAGTGAAACAAATTCTATGTAGAATTTACAAACTGTAAACATAAAGTTAGCTGTCGTTCTTGCATTCATGGGGCTTACCTGTTAATTTTGTAGCTGGGAGAAGAGCTTTGCAGCTTGTTTGTATTGAAGAATGGTAGTTTGAGCTGGACAGATTTTTCTTTTTCATTTTTTTAAAATAATTTTGTTCATCAAGAAGATTGAACAGCCCACAACCACACAGACAGAAGTCTCTTTAGTTAGGGTTGATTTGGATTTGAAGTTACTATGATACAATTTAAATATTTTAAGCCAAGCTTTGTGGTGGACTGTTGGTGAACTGGTAATGAACTAATGATGGTAGTTTGTATTGGTTAGAAAGTGGTAAGCAGGTTGTGGTGGAGTATATATACACCTATTGGGTTGCTACACCTAAAATCACCCCTGTCATGGGATGGAATGGGTCTTTGACCCAACCTAGACCTGCAAACTCGATTTTAAGAGTATAGGTTCAGTATTTCAACTGTAATTGGTCTAGATTAGTTGTGGGTCCGATTTTAATAGTTTTGGTTTTGGGCCTTTTTTTTTTTGCAGATCCAAAGCCGACCCTGCCATTTTTATAGGCTTGTTACTTTTGAAAGTTTGAACTACCCGTCAATTTTTGTAGAGTTGTAGTTAAATATAATTTAATTTTTATTTTCTTTGTCGTACATGCATATAAAATTTTACAAAAAGATATTTGCATATTATTTAGTCCAAAAAATACAATATTTAACCATACAAAGTCTTTATAAAGATCCAATGAATACCCATCAAATTGGTTTGTTCTGAAATTGGGTCTACATAAAAAAAAAAAATTGGACCAGGTAATGATTCCCATGGCCATTTCCACTGAATAAGATAGCAATTTTGGACTTTGGATGGAAGGAGTAGGGTTTTGCTAGAGGATTTCTTGGATGGACTTTGGGCCATGAAACGTGATGTGCAAGAGTAGTTGACTAAAAGGGTGAGCCAATGTTGTAGAGTATTCCTAGTCAATCAATAGCAACGAGCCAACGATTGTTTATTTTAGGCCAACAATAGTCAAACTTATTCAATTCAGGTTTTTCATTAAATCTGTTGTGATTGGTTTTGGAATTTGGGTGTGATGATGTGAAGGTGTTGTAGGTTTCTCCTAAAATTTATCAGGGTATTGTTTCCCATTTTCTCTTGCATCTTTTATTTTATGAAATTTTCCCCACATTTAATTTAGTGGTGTAACTGTTGACCTTGTTAGGTACTTTTTTTTTGGGTGTTCTCCTGCACTTAAGATTTAATTGAAAACCTTTTGATCTTGCGTCTTTTATTTTGATGGTGCTTAATAAGGTAACCATAGCAATTGCAGCTTCTTGCAGTTGCTGGTATTTTGTATTTTGGAAAGGCTGTGCTATAACGAATTATTTTGGGGAAAGGATAGTTTAGGGAAATGGATAATAATTTAGAGGAGAAATCATGTTGAATGTACTTGAGATTTTAGACTTTGCTTGGCAGTGAGACAAGTCACTCGAAAAATTGAATGTCATATACATTTTCTGTGTTTCTCATTACAATCAGTATCTAGCATTGTCATTTTTTCATTATCTCCATTTCAGTCCAAAATTCAGCGAATAAGCTACTACATATGTCGATTAATAATCCAAAGTTTGTATGCAGGTTGAGGAATGCTCAAGTTTTAGAGAACATTACAGGAGTTGTCCTCTAACTTGAACATCCATGCCATTCGAATGTCCTTGAAGAGTGGTTTTATCAAAAATTGGGAGAAGTAAAAGATGGCTAATGAAAGTCCCAAGAGGTTGGAGCTAATGCTCAGCATTGGAGATTATATGACATATTTTGTTAAAATTTCCATTTAAGCCACTTTGGTGTGTCATATGGTTGGTTTCAGCAAACTGATGTTAAGGATGATTCTATGACTGTCATACATAAAGGCTAGGACTCGTGAATTCTGTGCTCGTGAAATTACTCTAAGCTGACGAATTTAGCAACAATTCACCAGCTAGAGTAGTAAAGAATCATTGGTGTGTTGGGAACCCCTTCATTATCTATAATGGATTATTTTTGTTGCTATTCTTATTTTTTTGTTAATCAATTTCATTAGGCACTCACAGCATTGTAACGGAGTATTTTGTTAGGTTTTTAGTAAAGGAAGAGACGGAAAATGAATGAATTCTATTTCCCTTTATTTTGGTGTCAAATGAAGAAGTATGGTGGAATTGGATAAAAGTCAATGTTTGATATATTTGCTGTTTAACTTTGCTGGTTAAGCTTTGATAGTTTTTCTCTCACAAAAGATTTAAATCTCAAATTTTGGAAGGAAAGTGAAATTATTTTTACTCTTTCCTCACGCTTAGGGATGGCAATGGGTCGGACTCGGATCAGATTATGTAGGATCCGACTCCACCTCCGATTGTAGTCGGATTATTTAAACGGAGTCGGAGGTGGATTTTTTCATGGAGAAGTCGGAGCGGATTTTTTTCCCTCGGATTTAAGCGGAGGCAGTCGGAGTCGGAGCGGAGTGATTGCCAACTCTAATGATAAGTTGATAACCATTTAGTAGCGGTCATATATGTGTATAATTAGTTATATTAAGATATAAATTATAGTTTTATTAGTTTAGTAGAAATGATGATAATGATAATAAAATAAATGATAATAATTATTATTATACCTAATAAGTAGAGAAATAAAAGGTGGAGTCGGAGTCGGAGATCCGGCAGAGTCGGATTAATTGTTGGATAACTCAGATTATTTTTAGCATCCGACTCCAACTTAAACTCGGAGTCGGATTTTTTTGGCGGAGTCGGAAGCGGATTATTTTGAGGCGGATTCGAAGGCGGATTTTTTCCTCGGATCGGAGCAAAGTAGGGTCGAACTCGGCCTGAACTGCCATCCCTAGTCTCGCTTCTTTCCAACTCTATCAAATCTCATCTTAAGTTTCAAACCAAATACAGTTTTAGAATGCAACTACTTTCCTTTCCTTCCAATTCACTTTTACAAAATAAATTGTTAAATACATTACTTACATTAATCTATGAAAAATTAACATTTGATTTTGGAGCTCTAGTTTTTATTCAAATAAATTGGGTGATTTACAAAGCTTTAATTGATCGAATTAATAGAATTGATGAAAATTTGGTGGAATATATGAGAAAAAGGAGTACAAATTCAATCGAAAAAATAAAAACAGGAAAAAGGACAAAAAGCCGAGAGAGGAGGTTGCCTTTTGTGTTTGAGGAAGAAAGTATTTCCTTATTTGATTTGCGAACTTATGAATTTATCATAGAGATAAATTTATAAGATTTATCTCAATTATTAATTTTTTTTACTAGGAAAAAAAATCGATTAAGCTCTCATAATAGGCCAACCCAAAGCATCCTTACGAATGATTAAATAAAGAGATAATTGAAATTTATCTCACTAATTATCTTGTATGTAAAAATAAAAAATAATAGTGGGAGGATAACAATTATTGGAAAAATTCTAACTGGATAATATCTAAGAAATCACTGTGATATGTATAAATAATAAATCACATGGTATTCGTAAATAAATTGGAAGCTTTATAACCATACTACCCCTCAAAATTCATATAAAAAGACAATCTTACTCCTAAACTCTTAACATATTATCTCAAAATGTCATTATAATATCATGATTTACTGGTCATCCCTCATTCTAAATTTATCCAACTTATAAATTAACTACGATATTATCTTATCTTATAATGTTATACGACTTATACTTATACCGCTGTACCCTGGCTTTATATTCGCTCCGTAACAAAACAGGAACGGAACAAAACAGAGTTGGCGGGATGCTGAGATTTCGAAGAAGCTCCATCAATGGCGTCCAAGACCTCATATTCAACCATGGCTTCCGTCAAATTTCACTCTATTCAACTTCAATTTCAACTGAGGTAAACCCTAATTTAGTAAATTACTTGGTAGAAAATCTAGGGTTTTCCAACAAAAAAGCTGTATCAATTAGCTCCAAATTCACATACAATCGTCAACTTCGAGGTGGTACAAACACAAGCAATTGTAAATTCATTGAAAACTTTGATTCTGTAATTAGATATTTCAATAAAATTGGATTACAGAATTCTCAGATTCAAAATGCCGTTAGTAAGGAGCCCCTAATTTTGATGTGTAGTGTTGATAAAACCCTAATTCCTAAAACTGAAGCATTGCTCAAATTAGGGTTTTCTGAATCTGATATTGCTGAGGTTGTTACTGTTAATCCTAAAATATATTTAATGGGGTTAAATTCCTCTATTCTTCCTGCATTCCAAGCTTTGAAAGAACTCACGGGTTCTGAGCTCCATGTAATTTCCATTTTGAAGAAAGCGCATCGCTTGAGGCTTTTGGCTATTCCCAAATTAATGGTGCCAAATGTAGCTTTATTGCGGAGCTATGGAGTCCCTGTTCAATCCATTTGTAAATCACTACATAATGAACCTTTTGCGTTTCTGCGGAATACTGAAGATTTTAAGGATGCAATGTTTAGAGTCGAAGATAGTTTAGGTATACCACGAAGCTCATTGCAGTTCATTACTGGTGTTTCAGTTCTCTCCCATTTAAGAGAAGAGGGTGTGGAGTTGAAAAAACAACTTTATAAGAGCTTCGGATGGGGTGATTCTGATTTTGCAAGACTTGTGAGGTTATGCCCTCAACTTTTGGCGTTTGCTGATGATAAGATCAAGAAGAAATTGGATTTCCTGATTAATGAATTGGGTTACACGCCTCATTACTTGGCATCCAATAATAAATTGTTTACCTGTAGCTTGGAGAAGAGAGTAGTGCCTAGACATAAGGTCCTCTTAGTTTTGAAGGAGAATGGTTTGGTGACACGGTATTCTCTTATTACCGTTGTAGGCTACACCGACTCTAAGTTCTTGAACAAGTTTGTTCTACCGTTCAAGGAAGTGCATGAAGTTTATTCTAAGCTTGCAGGTATTAATTTGGAGACGCTAACTCTACGATCATCAAATCCAAATTCCAGTGCTCTTTGAATGTAGATCAGCTAGAAGTCTGGAATGTAGCAGGTAACATTTAACTTGCCTAACTTTGCCCAGGTCACTTATGTAGCTATCAATGTATTCTCCTAATTTCTGATGGAATGATGTAAAAAAACGGAAAACTATGTTTGCTGAACCATCTTGAAAAGGACCTATCTCTAGGCTATCAATGTCAATCCAATTGTGGGTTAGTTTTCCATGCTTTTTAAGTTTCTAATTCAAATAGGTAGCGATTCAGTGAAACAGATTCTATGAAGAACATAGAAACTCTATTCGTAAAGTTAACTGCTGTTCTTGCATTCGTGGGGCTTATCTGTTAATTTTGTAGGAGAAAAGCTTTACAGGCTTGGTATTGAAGGCTTTGTTGTTGCTTTTGTTTCAGTTTTTATTCAGAAAGGAAATTGTTCACTGAATCAAGATTTGGGAAGAATTACCATACTTTGACCTTAAAGTCATAATCGGCTGCTTGATGCAGTTTCACGTAGAAAATCTAGCTGCTTGTAATGAATGTAGAGTCAAGAGAAAGAATAAAAACCCTTGTTTATAAGCAATGTGGAAAATATGATTCATTGTCTATTTTTCCATTGTATATCCTTTCTGGGATTGAAAATAGGCTAACAACTTCAGCATTTTATTTTGTATTCCCTATTTTCAACCAGGGGTAATTTTGTTGCAATTAGATATTAAGTTACAAGTTACAAAAACTTTTAGCATCTGTACGAGTCCTTGGTGCTATATGGACTGCTAGTATTCCCTAATTTTCAACCTAAACTTTGAGGCACTAGTCTTTTTGTTCAAAGGTTTATTGCTGACGATCGGGTAGTTGTTGCTATGTGTTTTTGTTTATGCTTCTACATAGCCTTTTGATTTTGGTACCTTTCCTCTTGTTGTTTTGATATTGATGCTTATTTTCGAAAATCTGCCTCACTCGTGCCTTTGAGATGTTCTCGAGTCTCTTGTATTCAATTGGACATATGTATGTATGCTCGGACTCATGACTAGTTTTTATCCAATCTTTTTCAGGGGTTTTAGAAAGAAAATTAGACTATCACAGCATAAAAAATATGATTTGTTCAGTGTGTTATGATAATTATACATGTCGACAAGAAGATGATGGCAGGGATTTGAGCACGCTGTACTGGACATTAAGCTCTTCATTGAAACTTGGAGGTAGGTTGTCGTATTAATTTTAGATGAGACGAATCTAAAGCTGATAAAAGTAGTAGCAAGTTCTATGAAAAAGCTGAGGAATTTGAAGCGCACCTCAAACTGTTTTTTACAAATCCATTCTTGTTAAGCTAGACTTAGATTTATGGAGAAATAGTTTTGTTTGTGCTTATTTTTGGACACATTGCTGTAAGCATCCTTGCTAATTGCTCTCATTCCTTAAAACAAACTGGAAAGTTTAACTATAGGTCAGCTTTAACTGAGTTCTTGGAGTCTTGGAGATGCTTGATTTCTCTGTATTTCTGTAAAATACAATGTAGCATGTTTTGCTATTCTAAATTTTAATCTTTAGTTAGCTTTGTTTTTGCAATTCATGTGATAGGTTGATGCTAATTGCTGATTTATTTTTAAACATTACCATTTTCCATATCTCAATTATGAATAACTCCAATGATTCTATTGCAAATTGCATCATATTCCTTAGTTGATATGATTTTTTTTTTTAAATAATCAAACCATAAATAAATACCTCATAACAAATTCATCGTTTCTCCCTATTTGGCATCCACAATCAATTCAGGCTATACTAGCATAGTGCTCCAAAGTATTCAAAATTCCTGGCAAATTAAAATTATGATGAGTTACACATTTTTGCAATACTTGCTGAATGTTTGAATTTCTCCTATTCAATCCATTGAAGTTTTATGCTTGGGAGTTGTTTGAGGGAAAAGGAAATTTTGAGGGGAAAAAGTAGTTAAAGATTTGGAAATGACTTTTTGGGATAAAAAACTAATTTTCAGAAGTCTCATATAACTATATAACTATATAACTATATATATATATATATATATATAAAACACCTATTAATCAAATTATATTAGTTAATATAAAACACCTATTAATCAAATTATATTAGTTAATATAAAACACCTATTAATCAAATTATATTACTCCGTACTCAAATACTCTTGGTATTTTTTTAGTTGCTACATAAAGAATTTTGATACTTTTTGTATTGCAAATTTGACTCACTTCGGTATTTAATGTGCTTTGAAAGTTATGAAAAAAATAAATGTAGCAAATTTTTTTTTAAAAAAAAAAGGAAGTAGTAATATAATCATCTATTCAAATAAAATAGATAATATAGAGAACAAATAATTACTATTACTATGTAATCAAAGCAAGTAAGCAACTACGAAGTAACTCAATTCGCTAATCTAAAAGTTAGGTTGCATTAAGTCGGAAAATGAGTCGAAAACGAATATAAATACAAAGACCAAAAGCAAAAAATCTAACAATAATGTTAATTAGTAGTTGAGTGCAGATTTTTATAACATAAAAAATCAAAATCGAATCTGAGAACGAATTGAGTCGGAAGATAACTAGACATGGGAAGAACTGAGTTACTCATGTAGCTAGTACGTAGATAATAGCTAGCTTTATATTTTTGCTACACTTTCCAATTTTTATTGTCTGAAGATCCTTTCTTACATTTCAAAACACAAAACAAAATCGAAAGAGTTCGGCGGCAATGCTGAGATTTCGAAGCTCCATCAATGGCGTCAAAGACCTCATCTTCAACCATGGTGTCCGTCAACTTATTCTCTATTCAACTTCAATTTCAACTGAGCTAAACTCTAACCCTAATTTCGTCAATTATTTGGTTGAAAATCTAGGGTTTTCCAAGCAACAAGCTCTTTCAACTTCCTCCAAGCTCACCCGCGGTCGACTACGTCAAGGTGCTACGAAGGTCAGCGATTTTAATTTCGTTAATAACGTTGATTCAGTTGTTGCATTTCTTCAAAAAATTGGATTACAACATTTTCAAATTCGAAATGTAGTTGTTGCTGAACCTCTAATTTTAATGTGTAATGTTGATAAAACCCTAACCCCCAAAACTGAAGGTTTCCAGAAATTAGGGTTTTCTGAACTACATATTGCTGAGATTGTTAATGTTAATCCTAGATTACTTTTAAATGGCTTGGATACTATGATTATTCCTGTAATTGAAGCTTTGAGGGAAATCATGGGTTGTGAGGATGATGTGATTTCCGTGATGAAGAAATTACGGTTTTTTGGTTCTGTTGTCAAATATTTGGTGCCAAATGTAGCTTTGTTGCGGAGTTATGGAGTTTCCCTGGACTCGATTCGCAAAAATCTAATTTGGAATCCATCTGTTTTTACTGTTGATTTTTTAAAGGATGTTGTGACTAGAGTTGAAGAGAAATTAGGAATTCCGCGAAACTCTCCAATGTTTTTGGATGGTATTAGAATAGTTGTTTGTCTCAGTGACAAGAATATTGAGTCAAAATTGCAAGTTTATAAGAGCTTTGGGTGGACTGATCCTGTTATCGCGACTCATATTTCATCAAATCCTTTGGTTTTATCAAAGTCTATTGATATTATCAACAAAAGATTGGATTTCCTGATGAATGAAATGGGTTACGAGCCTAGTTACTTGGCACAGAAGGTTAGCCTGTTTACGTGTAGCTTGGAGAAGAGAATATTGCCAAGACATAAGGTCCTCTTAGTTTTGAAGGAAAATGGTTTGATTAAGGTGAATTCTCTTTACACCGTTGTAAGCTACACAGAGTCCAAGTTCTTGAAGAAGTATGTTTTACCATTCAAGGAAGCGCATCAAGTTTATTCCAAGTTTACAGGCATTAATTTGGAGATGCTAACTCAAGGATCGTCGAAACCAAATTTTAGTGCTCTTTGATTTTAGATTAGCTGTTACTTAGCAGGTAGCATTTAACTTGTCTAAGGTCACTAATGTTGCTATCATTGTATTCTCCTAATTGCTGATGTAATGATGTAAAAAAAAATTAAAAAAAAAAAAAAAAAAAAACTGCATTTGCTGAACCATCTTGATGTTTTTTGTTGGAAATGTGGTTTTTGGTAAACTGATGTACTGTGCTCAATATCTTCTTCTTTGTATTACGTCCGTTTTGCTGAATAAATCTTTGCTGAATGCTTATTGATTGGTATGTTTGGCCTATAAGCATTTCAATGGTGGTAGGTTGCTGATCTTCAATATTTTATCTTGTGATAAAAATAATCTGAACTTCGGGCGGTCATGTAATAAAAGACCCATCTTTTGATTATTCATTTTTAGACTCAAGTTTGAGTTTCATTTTCCAATTTTGGACTCGTTAAAATTTTAACTTGTAATTAGGTTAAATATAATTATGAAACGGTTAAAACAATAACAATGCAATTCGGGAAACTTTGATTAATGTTGCTTGACTTCTCATTTTTCCGCCTTTTTCCTCTATCACGCATCATATCTCTTTCCTCCTCATTTTCCTCTTATTTTTTAATCATGCAAGTAACTTCCCACTTTCACTGTCACCACCTTCATCTTTATTTTCACCTTCTTCCTCATCCATGGAAAAAAAAAAACAAGGTTTCTAATTTTCTGGGCTTTCAAAGTTTCAATTGTTGGTCTTGATGAAGGTAATTGGGAGAGGCGGAGTTCGAGCCATGTGAGAGGGTGTGGTGGAGGGTGGTGGTTAAGCGTGTGAGAAATGCGTGGAATGATGATGTAAAAAAAACGGAAAAATGCATTTACTGAATCATCTTGATGATTTTTGTGGGCCGACCCCAATTTTTGGGATTAAGGCTGATTGGTTGATTGATTGATCTTGATGATTCTTGTTGGAATTTTTTATTTTTTTTTGGTTGGGAAATTGCTATATTCTGCTCAATATCTTCTTCTTTGTACTAGACTAGCACCTGTGATACACATAGAGACAGGTACATGTTACATCATAAAGAGCCTTACGAATTGTGCCCTTATAGGCTACACTTTCAGCAGACTTAACCAAGCTTCATCTGTAGGAGAGATGTAGAGCACTGATTCTTTGCTTCAAATCATACTTAATCTTACTATACTATTTTGCACAATCCAACCTCCACCACTCCACAGTGCCTTTCGCTTTTTGTGATGCCAAATTGTTGAAATTGTACTCATCACAACTGCATTTACAACCGCTTTCCTAAATCTATTTCCCTTTTTTCGTTTAGTAATCCAAATCAGTAGGTGAGAGATTGGACGAATCTTGATTCTTCTTTCCAGTATAGGGTCTATTAGAAGCTGCTATAGCTTGCCGTGGACTGATTGTTATTAAAGAACTTTGGGTTGAGGAATGCTTGATATTTGAGGCAATACTACAAGAGTTGTGCCCTCTATGCCTTTGAATTTTGGTTCTTAAAGAGCCTCCCAGGAAATTCAAGGGGTGATAAGTACCTCACAATGAGGTATTTAGAAGCATCTCACAATAGCGTTATGCATATAACATATTGACTCATCATCAACAAAATACATCATATCACATTTGGCTATAAGTAAACATCATACCATTAATATGATGCATCATACCATATCGTATTTGTATAATCATATCAGTAATTAAGCACATCGCATTATATTTTATTTATATCATATCAAAATAACACCATAAAAATATATATACAATATTTTACCAAAATACCCCCGTAAGATAAATTCTAAATACCTCATGGTGAAGTAATAGGCATTATCGAGAAATTCGACCCATCAATATAAAATATTATGAGTCGGTTCAAATCTAAACAACATCAACTTATTGTTTGCCGTATGCTTAACTCTTATATTCCAACCCGACTCGCTTACTAAACATGTCATGAATCCCGACAGACCAACTCACTCACTGGTCAGTAGCTCTCACTAGTCACTACTTCATTAGCCTGAAGCGTTGAACGGTTGAACTCTTTAACCCAAGGACACTTAATTTCAATTCGAATTGGCGGGATGCTGCGATTTCGAAGCTCCTTTAATGGCGTCCAAAACTTGCTCTTCAACCATGGCTTCCGTCAGCTGGCACTCTATTCAACTGAGGTAAACCCTAAATTCGTCAATTATTTGATAGATAATCTAGGGTTTTCTAGCGAACAAGCACTAATAACTACCTCCAGATTCACACACAGTCGCTTACTTCGAGGTGGTATCAATGTCACTGACTTTGAATTCGTTGAAAACGCTAATTCAGTAGTTGCATTTCTCAAAAAGATTGGATTACAACAATCTCATATTCGAAATGCAATTGAAGTTGATCCCCTAATTTTGATGTGTAATGTTAAAAAAACCCTAATTCCTAAGACTGAATCTTTCAAGAAATTAGGGTTTTCTGAAACTGATATTGCTGAAATTGTTAGTGTTAATCCTCGGTTATATTTTTCGCGGTTGGACACGGCTATTGTTCCTGCAATCCAAGCTTTGAAGGAAAATTTGGATTCTGAGCGTCAAGTGATTTCTATTTTGAAGAATCAACATTTGAGGCTTTCGGCTATTCCCAAATCCCTGGTGCCAAATGTAGCTTTATTGCGGACTTATGGAGTTCCTATGGAGTCCATTCAGAAATGTCTAAATAGGAATCTGTTTACGTTTCTCCGGAAAACTGAATATTTTAAGGATGCATTGATTAGGGTTGAAGATGGCTTAGGTATTCCCCGAAGCTCTCCCCAGTTCTTGGCTGGGGTTCGATTGCTCTCCAGTAATCCGGAAGAAACCATAGAGTCGAAAAAACAAGTGTTTAAGAGCTTTGGGTGGAATGATTCTGATGTTGCAACACTTGTAATGTCGAATCCTTCTGTTTTTGGACTTTCTGAAGATAACATCAAGAAAAGATTAGATTATTTGATGAATGAAGTGGGTTACGAGCCTAGGTGCTTGTATTCCAGAAGTTACTTTTTTACTTATAGCTTAGAGAAGAGAATAATGTTGAGACAGATGGTACTCTCAGTTTTGAAGAAGAAGGGGTTGATGACGGAGTACTTTCTTCACACTGTTGTATGCTACACTGAGTCTAAGTTCTTGAACAAGTTTGTTCTGCCGTTCAAGGAAGTGCATCAAGTTTATTCCAAGCATGCAGGCATTAGTATGGAGATGCTGGCTCCTGGATTGCCGAAACTAAATTCTAGTATTGTTTGAATTCGGTGAGATGGTATCTAGTACATGGGATGTAATTTATTGATGGTGCTTTTATTAAAGTAGCTATCGATATTCTCTTAATTGGCCAAGGAATGATCAAACAAAGCTGCATTTGCTGATTAATTTTGGGGTTTTGTAAATGCATTTTTAGACTATTTTCTTCTCAATAACCTTTTTTATATCTTTATTCTTGGCTTCTGCATTTTGCATGATTGATTCTTCGCGTCTCACTATTATTTTCTTCATCTTTTGTATCATGGGATTCATGGCCTTAGGTTTCTGACATCTGATACCCTGATATCCTCCAACTGTTGTCGATGTTATCATTAATATACCTTCTAGATATTGGCTAAATGGTTACAATTTGCGAAACTCTACTTGATAACTGTCTATCTTCATTCAGAAAACTTGTTTTTTGCAGAATGCAGCAATTAGTGTTTTAAAGTAGTAGGGAATCCCTCGAAACTCTCCACATTCATGGTTGGTGTTATATTAGAACCTCATTATAGGAGAAGAATATCAAGTCGAAAATGAAATTTTTTGGGGTGACTGATTCCAACATCATAACTTTTGTACCATCACAAGTTCACAACCTTCAATTTTAACAATTTCTGAAAACATTGTCAAGAAAAAATTGGGTTTTTTGATGAGTTGGGGTACAGCTGTAATTCCTTGGCATTGAAGGGATTTGTATGGAGAATTGATTACTGAGTAGTGCCTAGACATGAGGCCCTCTTTGTTTTAAATAGAGTGGCTTTATTGGGAAGAATGCTTTGCCACTGTGCTAGCTTACAGTGTGTCTAAGCTCTAAGCTCTTTAAGAAGTTTGTGCTACCATTTAAGTGACTGCAACGAGTTTATTTCAAACCTTTTTTGGGAGATGCTAACATATTGTTTGGATAACAAGTTTGAAGGGAAAGGGAGGGGAGAGAACGGGAGGGAGGAAGGAAGTTCCATTTTCCTTCCAAATTTCTCCAATATTGGAGGGATAATGCTTATTAAAGGAGGAGGAAAAATGAATCTTTCCCTCTCCCTCCCCCTCCTTCCCCCAATTAACTATCCAAACAAGGGAGCTTGTCCCCTTTCCTTTCCCCTCCCTCCCTCTCTCTCCATTTCTTAGTATCCAAACAACGCATAACTCTAGGATTGTCATGATATTACATATAAGCTATGCGAAATGTGAATAGCCTTAGAATATTACATATAAGCTATGTAGTATGAAAACACTTGAAGAAGTGCTTTGAAATTTTCATGATATGAGTGTAGAAGAATTTTTTTTATACAGAATACTTTTACTTTCATATTTCCTCTTGATTATTTTTTTACTTGCACTATACTCTTGTTTCGAAATCAATGTTTTCTGATTCAATTGTTTTATACTTTTATTTGAGAGCTCAATTGGTTTCTAATTGGTTGATTTAACTTGGATGATTGATATTTAACTAAGTCCATATCTAATTTAATTAGGGGTGTTTGTGATAGTTTTTGGGTATTGATGGATAGGATGTCATGACAGAGGTTGGAGAAAGGTGGGTGAAAAGGAGGCTTTAAGGCTTTTATTGTTAAAAAAAAATTGATTCCAATTATTGATAGAAGACTAATTCCTGAAAAAAGATCATTACTTGACAAACATAATTAGAGAAAGAGATGAGAAAAATGAGAAGAAAAGTGAAAAAAAAAAATCAGAGAGTGAAATGGAATAAGAATTTTCTTTTTCTATAACGAAAACATTATTTGAAAATATGTAAAGGATGAATAAAATTCAAATTCAACTACCCATTGAACCTATATTTTTTAAAGCATTGACCTCGGTTTTTGTAAGTGAACATCAATTGAGGACTGTTTTTGTCGAATATAGGTGTAAGGTGGGATTATTCATGAATTGTTTTAAGGTGAGATTATTATTGTCAAAATATTAAAAGGTTTAATTCCATTTTTCAAAAAAAAAAAACAATTAAATTAGATATGGACTTAGTTAAAATCAATCATCCAGTTAAATCAACCATTAGAAACCAATTGAGCTCTCAAATAAAAGTATAAACAATTGAATCAGAAAACATTGATTTCGAAACAAGAGTATAGTGCAAGTAAAAAAAAATCAAGAGGAAATATGAAGTAAAAGTATTCTGTATAAAAAAAATTCTTCTACACTCATACATGAAATTTCAAAGCACTTCTTAAAGTGTTTTCATATACTACATAGCTTATATGTAATTTCTAAGCTATTCACATTTCGCATAGCTTATGTAAATCATGACAATCCTAGAGTTATGCGTTGTTTGGATACTAAAAATGAGAGAGGGAGGGAGGGAAAGAAGGGACAAGCTCCCTTGTTTGGATAGTTAATTGGGGGAAAGAGGGGGAGGAAGGGAAAGATTCATTTTTCCTCCTCCTTTAATAAGCATTATCCCTCCAATATTGGAGAAATTTGGAAGGAAAATGGAACTTCCTTCCTCCCTCCCGTTTCTCTCCCCTCCCTTTCCCTTCAAACTTGTTATCCAAACAATTGTTAGCATCTCCCAAAAAGGTTTGAAATAAACTCGTTGCAGTCACTTATGGTAGCACAAACTTCTTAAAAGAGCTTAGAGCTTAGACACACTGTAAGCTGGCACAGTGGCAAAGCTTCTTTCCCAATAAAGCCACTCTATTTAAAACAAAGAGGGCTCATGTCTAGGCACTACTCAGTAATCAATTCTCCATACAAATCCCTTCAATGCCAAGGAATTACAGCTGTACCCCAACTCATCAAAAACCCAATTTTTTCTTGACAATGTTTTCAGAAATTGTTAAAATTGAAGGTTGTGAACTTGTGATGGTACAAAAGTTATGATGTTGGAATCAGTCACCCCAAAATTTCATTTTCGACTTGATATTCTTCTCCTATAATGAGGTTCTAATATAACACCAACCATGAATGTGGAGAGTTTCGAGGATTCCTACTACTTTTAAAACACTATTGCTGCATTCTGCAAAAAACAAGTTTTCTGAATGAGATAGACAGTTATCAAGTAGAGTTTCGCAAATTGTAACCATTTAGCCAATATCTAGAAGGTATATTAATGATAACATCGACACAGTTGGAGGATATCAGGGTATCAGATGTCAAAAAACCTAAGGCCATGAATCCCATGATACAAAAGATGAAGAAAATAATAGTGACGGAAGAATCAATCATGCAAAATGCAGAAGCCAAGAATAAAGATATAAAAAAGGTTATTGAGAAGAAAATGTCTAAAAATGCATTTACAAAACCCCAAATTAATCAGCAAATGCAGCTTTGTTTGATCATTCCTTGGCCAATTAAAGAAATTCGATAGCTACTTTAATAAGCAACACCATCAATAAATTACATCCCATGTACTAGATACCATCCACCGAATTCAAACAATACTAAATTTAGTTTCGGCAATCCAGGAGCCAGCATCTCCATACTAATGCCTGCATGCTTGGAATAAACTTGATGCACTTCCTTGAACGGCAGAACAAACTTGTTCAAGAACTTGACTCAGTGTAGCATACAACAGTGTGAGAAAGTACTCCCGTCATCAACCCCTTCTTCTTCAAAACTGAGAGTACCATCTGTCTCAACATTATTCTCTTCTCTAAGCTATAAGTAAAAAAGTAACTTCTGGAATACAAGCACCTAGGCTCGTACCCACTTCATTTCAAATATCTAATCTTTTCTTGAGTTTATCTTCGAAAGTCCAAAAACAGAAGGATTCGACATTACAGTTGTTGCAACATCAGAATCATTCCACCCAAAGCTCTTAAACACTTGTTTTTTTCGACTCTAGGTTTTCTTCCGATTACTGGAGAGCAATCGAACCCCAGCCAAGAACTGGGGAGAGCTTCGGGGAATACCTAAGCCATCTTCAACCCTAATCAATGCATCCTTAAAATATTCAGTTTTCCGGAGAAACTAAACAGATTCCTATTTAGACATTTCTGAATGGACTCCATAGGAACTCCATAAGTCCGCAATAAAGCTACATTTGGCACCAGGGATTGGGAATAGCCGAAGCCTCAAATGTGATTCTTCAAAATAGAAATCACTTGACGCTCAGAATCCAAATTTTCCTTCAAAGCTTGGATTGCAGACAATAGCCGTGTCCAACCGCGAAAAATATAACCGAGGATAAACTAACAATTTCAGCAATATCAGTTTCAGAAAACCCTAATTTCTTGAAAGATTCAGTCTTAGGAATTAGGGTTTTTTTAACATTACACATCAAAATTAGGGGATCAACTTCAATTGCATTTCGAATATGAGATTGTTGTAATCCAATCTTTTTAAAATGCAACTACTGAATTAGCGTTTTCAACGAATTCAAAGTCAGTGACATTGATACCACCTCGAAGTAAGCGACTGTGTGTGAATCTGGAGTTAGTTATTATGTTTGTTCGCTAGAAAACCCTAGATTATCTATATCAAATAATTGACGAATTTAGGGTTTACCTCAGTTGAATGAGTGCCAGCTGACGGAAGCCATGGTTGAAGAGCAAGTTTTGGACGCCATAAGGAGCTTCGAAATCGCAGCATCCCGCCAATTCGAATTGAAATAAGTGTCTTTGGGTTAAAGAGTTCAACCGTTCAACGCTTCAGGCTAATGAGTAGTGACTAGTGGAGCTACTGACCAGTGAGTGAGTTGGTCTGTCGGGTTCATGACATGTTTAGTAAGCGAGTCGGGTTGGAATTAAGGGTTAAGCATACGGCAAAATAAAGTTGATGTTGTTTAGATTTGAACCGACTCATAATATTTTATATTGATGGTCGAATTTCTCGATAATGCCTATTACTTCACCATGAGGTATTTAGATTTATCTTACGGGGGTATTTTGGTAAATATTGTATATATTTTTTTTATGGTGTTATTTTGATATGATATAAATAAAATATAATGCGATGTGCTTAATTACTGATATGATTATACAAATACGATATGGTATGATGCATCATATTAATGTATGATGTTTACTTATAGCCAAAGTGATATGATGTATTTGTTGATGATGAGTCAATATGTTATATGCATAACGCTATTGTGAGATTGTCTAAATACCTCATTGTGAGGTACTTATTCCACCCCTGATTCCTGGGAGCTCTTAAGAACCAAAATTCAAAGGCATAGAGGCACAACTCTTGTATATTGCCTCAAATATCAAGCATTCCTCAACCCAAATTCTTTAATAACAATCAGTCCACGGCAAGCTATAGCAGCTTCTAATAGACCCTATACTGGAAGAGAATCAAGATTCGTCCAATCTCTCACCTACTGATTTGGATTACTAAACGAAAAAAGGGAATAATTAGGAAAGCGGTTGTAAATGCAGTTGTGATGAGTACAATTTCAACAATTTGGCATCACAAAAAGCGAAAGGCACTGTGGAGTGGTGGAGGTTGGATTGTGCAAAATAGTATTTAAGATTAAGTATGATTTGAAGCAAAGAATCAGTGCTCTACATCTCTCTACAATGAAGCTTGGTAGTCTGCTGAAAGTGTAGCCATAAGGCACAATTCGTAAGGCTCTTTATGATGTTAACATGTACCTGTCTCTATGTGGATCACAGGTGCTAGTCTAGTACAAAGAAGAAGATATTGAGCAGAATATAGCAATTTCCCAACCAAAAAAAATAAAAAATTCCAACAAGAATCATCAAGACACATTCAATCAACCAATCAGCCTTAATCCCAAAATTGGGGTCGGCCCACAAAAATCATCAAGATGATTCAGTAAATGCATTTTTCTCGTTTTTTTTACATCATCATCCACGCATTTCTCACACCTTAACCCCCACCCTCCACCACACCCCTCTCACATGGCTCGAACTCCGCCTCTCCCAATTACCTCATCAGACCAACAATTGAACTTTGAAACCCAGAAAATTAGAAACCTTGTTTTTTTTTTTCCATGGATGAGGAGAAGGTGAAAATAAAGATGAAGGTGGTGACAGTGAAAGTGGGAAGTTATTTGCATGATTAAAAATAAGAGGAAAATGAGGAGGAAAGATATGATGCGTGATAGGAAAAAGGCGGAAAAATGAAGAAGTCAAGCAACATTAATCAAAGTTTCCCGAATTGCATTGTTATTGTTTTAACCGTTTCATATTATATTTAACCTAATTACAAGTTAAAATTTACGAGTCCAAAATTGGAAAATGAACTCAACTTGGTCTAAAATGAATAATCAAAAGATGGGTCTTTTATTACATGACCGCCCGAAGTTCAGATTATTTTTATCACAAGATAAATATTGAAGATCAGCAACCTACCACCATTGAAATGCTATTAGGCCAAACATACCAATCAATAAGCATTCAGCAAAGATTTATTCAGCAAAACGGACGTAATACAAAGAAGAAGATATGAGCACAGTACATCAGTTTACCAAAAACCACATTTCCAACAAAAACATCAGATGGTTCAGCAAATGCAGTTTTTTTTTTTTTTTTTTTTTAATTTTTTTTTACATCATTACATCAGCAATTAGGAGAATACAATGATAGCAACATTAGTGACCTTAGACAAGTTAATGCTACCTGCTAAGTAACAGCTAATCTAAAATCAAAGAGCACTAAAATTTTGGTTTCGACGATCCTTGAGTTAGCATCTCCAAATTATGCCTGTAAACTTGGAATAAACTTGATGCGCTTCCTTGAATGGTAAACATACTTCTTCAAGAACTTGGACTCTGTGTAGCTTACAACGTGTAAAGAGAATTCACCTTAATCAAACCATTTTCCTTCAAAACTAAGAGGACCTTAGGTCTTGGCAATATTCTCTTCTCCAAGCTACACGTAAACAGGCTAACCTCCTGTGCCAAGTAACTAGGCTCGTAACCCATTCATTCATCAGGAAATCCAATCTTTTGTTGATAATATCAATAGACTTTGATAAAACCAAAGGATTTGATGAATATGAGTCGCGATAAACAGGTCAGTCCACCCAAAGCTCTTATAAACTTGCATTTTGACTCAATATTCTTGTCACTGAGACAAACAACTATTCTAATACCATCCAAAAACATTGGAGAGTTTCGCGGAATTCCTAATTTCTCTTCAACTCTAGTCACAACATCCTTTAAAAAATCAACAGTAAAACAGATGGATTCCAAATTAGATTTTGCGAATCGATCAGGGAACTCCATAACTCCGCAACAAAGCTACATTTGGCACCAAATATTTGACAACAGAACCAAAAAACCGTAATTTCTTCATCACGGAAATCACATCCCACATCAACCCATGATTTCCTCAAGCTTCAATTACAGGAATAATCATGTATCCAAGCCATTTAAAAGTACTAGGATTAACATTACCAATCTCACAATATGTAGTTCAGAAAACCCTAATTTCGTAACTTCAGTTTTGGGGTTAGGGTTTTATCAACATTACCCATTAAAATTAGAGGTTCAGCAACAACTACATTTCGAATTTGAAAATGTTTAATCCATTTTTTGAAGAAATGCAACAACTGAATCAACGTTATTAACGAAATTAAAATCGCTGACCTTCGTAGCACCTTGACGTAGTCGACGCGGGTGAGCTTGGAGGAAGTTGAAAGAGCTTGTTGCTTGGAAAACCCTAGATTTTCAACCAAATATTGACGAAATTAGGGTTAGAGTTTAGCTCAGTTGAAATTGAAGTTGAATAGAGAATAAGTTGACGGACACCATGGTTGAAGAGATGAGTCTTGACGCCATTGATGGAGCTTCGAAATCTCAGCATTGCCGCCGAACTCTTCCGATTTGTTTTGTGTTTTGAAATGTAAGAAAGGATCTTCAGACATAAAATTGGAAAGTGTAGCAAAAATATAAGCTAGCTATTATCTACGTCCTAGCTACATGAGTAACTCAGTTCTTCCCATGTCTATGTATCTTCCGACTCAATTCGTTCTCAGATTCATTTTGATTTTTTATGTTATAAAATCTGCACTCAACTACTAATTAACATTATTGTTGATTTTTTTGCTTTTGGTCTTTGTATTTATATTCGTTTTCGACTCATTTTCCAACTTAATGCAACCTAACTTTTAGATTAGCGAATTGAGTTACTTCGTGTAGTTGCTTACTTGCTTTGATTACATAGTAATAGTAATTATTTGTTCTCTATATTATCTATTTTATTTGAATAGATGATTATATTACTACTTCCTTTTTTTTTTTAAAAAAAATTTGCTACATTTATTTTTTTCACTTTCAAAGCACATTAAATACCGAAGTGAGTCAAATTTGCCAATACAAAAAGTATCAAATTTCTTATTGTAGCAACTAAAAAATACCCAAGAGTATTTAGTACGGAGTAATATAATTTGATTAATAGGTGTTTTATATTAACTAATAAATTTGATTAATAGGTTTTTATATTACTATATATATATATTATATAGTTTATATAGTTATTGAGACTTCTGAAATTAGTTTTTTATCCCAAAAGTCATTTCCAAATCTTTAACTACTTTTTCCCCTCAAAATTTCCTTTTCCCCTCAAACAACTCCCAAGCATAAAACTTCAATGGATTGAATAGGAGAAATTCAAACATCAGCAAGTATTGCAAAAATGTGTAACTCATCATAATTTTAATTTGCCAGGAATTTTGAATACTTTGGAGCACTATGCTAGTATGCCTGAATTGATTGTGGATGCCAATAGGGAGAAACGATGAATTTGTTATGAGGTATTTATTTATGGTTTGATTATTTAAAAAAAAAATCATATCAACTAGGAATATGATGCAATTTGCAATAGAATCATTGGAGTTATTCATAATTGAGATATGGAAAATGGTAATGTTAAAAATAAATCACATTAGCATCAACCTATCACATGAATTGCAAAAACAAAGCTAACTAAAGATTAAAATTTAGAATAGCAAAACATGCTACATTGTATTTTACAGAAATACAGAGAAATCAAGCATCTCCAACTCCAAGAACTCAGTTAAGCTGACCTATAGTTAAACTTTCCAGTTTTTTTAAGGAATGAGAGCATTAGCAAGATGCTTACAGCAATGTGTCCAAAATAAGCACAAACAAAACTATTTCTCCATAACTAAGTCTAGCTTAACAAGAATGGATTTGTAAAAACAGTTTGAGTTGCGCTTCAAATTCCTCAGCTTTTTCATAGAACTTGCTACTACTTTTATCTCTTAGATCGTCTCATCTAAAATTAATACGACAACCTACCTCCAAGTTTCAATGAAGCTTAATGTCCAGTACGCGTGCTCAAATCCCTGCCATCATCTTCTTGTCGACATGTATAATTATCTAACACACTGAACAAATCATATTTTTTATGCTGTGATAGTCTAATTTTCTTCTAAAACCCCTGAAAAAGATTGGATAAAAACTAGTCATGAGTCCGAGCATACTACATATGTCCATTGAATACAAGAGACTCGAGACCATCTCAAAGGCACGAGTGAGGCAGATTTTCGAAATAAGCATCAATATCAAAACAACAAGAGGAAAGGTACCAAATCAAAAGCTATGTAGAACATAACCAAAA
>PYUH01004034.1:353015-399983 GCA_016808085.1 Suaeda aralocaspica | reverse complement strand
GGGTGTTTGTGATAGTTTTTGGGTATTGATGGATAGGATGTCATGACAGAGGTTGGAGAAAGGTGGGTGAAAAGGAGGCTTTAAGGCTTTTATTGTTAAAAAAAAATTGATTCCAATTATTGATAGAAGACTAATTCCTGAAAAAAGATCATTACTTGACAAACATAATTAGAGAAAGAGATGAGAAAAATGAGAAGAAAAGTGAAAAAAAAAAATCAGAGAGTGAAATGGAATAAGAATTTTCTTTTTCTATAACGAAAACATTATTTGAAAATATGTAAAGGATGAATAAAATTCAAATTCAACTACCCATTGAACCTATATTTTTTAAAGCATTGACCTCGGTTTTTGTAAGTGAACATCAATTGAGGACTGTTTTTGTCGAATATAGGTGTAAGGTGGGATTATTCATGAATTGTTTTAAGGTGAGATTATTATTGTCAAAATATTAAAAGGTTTAATTCCATTTTTCAAAAAAAAAAAAATGAAAAAGTATTTAATTTTGATTTTGTGTTGAAAGATCGTTAGCCCATGAAGGAAAAACAAATTACTATGTCAAATTGTGGAGTGACTTCTTAGCTCTTATATAGGTTGCATGGTCCATACACTCACACAGATTCTGCTATAATTATGATTATGCAAGGTGACCATTTGGTGGAAATCGAATTTGGGTGACATAAGATCAGGTAACATTGTTTTAATTCTTGATGAAATCTGTCCAAAGCTTTGATCATTTGTTCACCATTTCATCACAAGCTTGTATTAGTAGTATATTTGTAATAGATAATAACATAAGTTTAGTCTTATGTAGAAACTATGTTTAAAAAGGCCTGCTGGAGGTACAAAGCTTGTAGGGGTATTAATCTTTTTTGGTCTAGCAGGAGTGATGACTTCACAGACTTTTTAAACATCTTTTTCCACCTTTATTTATTGATTAAGGTGCCTCACTTCAATGAGGCAGACCGTAAGTGCCAGGTAATGGTGCTCCTTGAACCCTTTTATACATTGATGTAGGATTAGAAATTTTCCTCTTTTATGTGGAATTGTGGTGTATGTATAGCACTATAATAGTAAGCAAGAGATTGTCACCATGGTTGCTCTCAGAAATCAGTTCTTGTTCATTCTTCCATGTGCTTCTGTGGCATAGTAATGCAGATAGAGACTTATAGGAAACTACACTGTGGAAGCTGCTTGGTTCTAAAATCAATCATTTTCACTGATGAGCTTTCGCAATGTGTAACACTGATCAAGCTTGAGATAACCGGGTGCGGTGGGGGGAGTAATATGTTTAGGGACTTGAGCTCTTATTGATTATATCCTCCACTTTGTCCCAAATGTAGACTAATCATTTTTTCACCCCGTTTTTTTTACCATGTACTATGTACCACCACACCACTTCCCACAAACGGTTTTGGCCTCTAAAGACCTCTTATGATCCCTCTCATGGGCTCTTCCAAAGAAGGGAAAAACAACATTAGATGAACCGTCTAAAACCTTGTTATCATCCCTCTTATGACTTTTTCAACCAGAATCCTTTGGTCTGAGTTCATATTTTTACCTCAAGGGTACCCCGGCCAATTTCCAGGAATTTTTTCTAACGGTACCTCGGAACCCCAAAAAACAGTGAATAATAGCCTTTATTTCAGGCCTCTATAGGAGCCGTCCTGACCCCCGTTACTTTTCCGCCCCGTTTTTTTACCATATTCTATGGACCTTCACAACACTCTTCAAGATCGATTTCGGCCTCTAAAGACCTCTTATGGCCTCTTCTAGAGAGGGAAAAATAGCCTCATATGGAACCGCATAAGACCTTGTTATCATCCCTCCTATGACCTTTTCACACCGAATCCTTTGGTCTAGGTTCATATTTTTACGTTGCGGGCACCCCAGTCAAGTTTCGAGATTTTTTTCCGGGACCCCGAAGCACAAAAAACAGTAAATAATAGTCTTTAATTCAGGCCTCCAGAGGGGTCGTCCCGGGCCTCGTCAATTTTTCGCCCTATTGTTTTTACCACGTACTATGAACCGCCACGACACTCTTTAAGATTGGTTTCGACCCCTAAATATAAGACTTCTTATTATGGTCTCTCTTATGGCTTCTTCTAGAGAGGGGAAAAAATAGCTATATATGGAACCGTCTAAGACTTTGTTATCACCTTCCTATGATGGACCTTTTCATCCTTTGGTGGGTTCATATTTTTACCTTATGGGTACTCTGGTCAATTTTTCGGGATTATTTTTTTGGGACCTCGAACTCCAAAAACTAGTGAATAATAACCTTTGTTTCAGACCTTTAGAGGGGTCATCCTGGGCCCCATCACTTCTGCCCCGTTTTTTACTACGTGCTATGGACCACCATAACACTCTTCAAGATCAGTTTCGACCCTTAAAGACCTCTTATGATCCCTCTTATGGCCTCTTCAAGAGAGGGGAAAAACAACCTCATATGGAACCGTCTAATACCTTGTTATCATCCCTTCTATGACCTTTTCACACCGAATCCTTTGGTCTGGGTTCATATTTTTACCTTAAGGGCGCCCTGGTCAATTTTTGGGATTTTTTTTTTCCAGCACCCTTAAGCCCCCCAAAAAACAATGATAACAAGGCCTTTGTTTTGAGGCCTTCAGAGAGGCCGTCCCGAGCCCCGTCACTTTTTTGCCCCGTATTTTTGCCACGTGCTATGGACCACCACAACACCCTCCTGATCGGTTTCGGCCCCTAAGTCCTCTTACGATCCCTCTTCTGAGGATTTTCGAAATCACAACACTTGGTCATTCTCACTCTCTCATTAGCTTTTGGCGGCCTTTCCTGACCCTGTTTTGCCTCTGGAAGGGGTGTGTGTACCATTAAATCAATAATTGGCACAAACTTTCCCAAAATTGAGGAGCATGTTGATTAATTTGGTAGAGATACAAAAATGTTGCAGAATAACATCCATTTAGCTAGGTTCCACTTAGTTGGAAACGAACACGGGTACATGAGATTATAACCATTTATAATATAAGAATGAGAATTAACTCTATGTTAGAGACGAATCTAGTTTAGAAACGGCTACCTATATAAAATACCTATGCTACATAACATTGTAAAGAGACAATGCAACATTAGGAAGTGGATTAATGATCCACTGAACTAGTGGGCTTGTCTTTGTAGCCTTTGTGTGGGAGAGGTTTTTAATTTATTACATCGATAAATTATGAGTGTTTGTACGGAATATAAGGCTAATAAATGAAATTGTCCCATTTTTTGCACGGAATCAGTTACTTATGAGTGTTTGTTAGTATTATAAAGTAGCAGTCAAATTTACCTTTATCCTCTTCTGAGTTTTTCCCTCTCAATTCTTTCGGGAAAAAAAAAAATGAAATTAGGGTTCTAAAATTGATGAAATTAGGGTTAATCTGCTAAATTGGCAACGCAATGATGAAATTAAGGTTCATCCGCAACTGCAAGTGCAACGACAATGTATTTTCTGAGTTGCGCCTTCACCTTCTTCCATTGTTATATTCAACCTCAATCAATGATGCCTCGAAAGTGAACTGTTCTCCATTATCAGAATTCTTTGTTAATTATTTGGGCATCGACTACAATCAATCAATCACTGTGTTTGCTAAGCTCCCAAAGAGTCTAACAAGAGCAACGAATGTAAGTGATTTAAAATACGTGGAAAATGCTCATTGTGTTGTTCATTTCTTTAAACAATTAAGGTTTGATCACTGTCAAATTCAAAAGTTAGTTATTCGAGATCCTCGTATTTTGATGTTAGATGTTGATAATATTATTAAACCCAAGGTTAATCTGTTAAAGGAACTAGGTGTTTCGAAATCCGATTTGTTTGAAATTATGTTATACAATTGCCAGTTGTTACGAACTCAAATTGAGCCTGTGATTAATGCGTTTAGAACTGTTTTGGTTAATGATAAGGATGTTATTGCCTGCCTTAAGCGACAGACGTTTTTCGAAGGTCATCCTAACTTACTGCCCAATGTTCAATTGTTGCAAAACTTATGTGGTGTTACTATTGATTCCATTACAAAGTTTATTTTACGGAATCCTAGAGCTTTCTTAGTGAAGACCAATCGTTTAAGAGAAGTTGTCGTTAAGGTTGAGCAAAAGTTAGGGATTCCTCGAAACTCTACTATGTTTATGCATGGAGTGATGTTGTTGATTTGTCATGACGAGAAGAGACTTCATGATAAATTTGAAATTTTCAAGAGCTTTGGATGGACCCTCTTTCATATTGCTACGCTTATGAGGAGACATCCTATTTGCTTCGCATCAACAGAGTCGATGATTAAGCGTAAATTGGATTTTCTGATGAATGAGGTGGGTCACTCCCCTGATTACTTGATGATTAAGGTTTCGCTTTTTACCTGCAGTGTAGACAACAGATTGTTGCCGAGATATCGAGTCTTGCAGTTTTTAAAGCAGAAAGGGAAAGCAAATGGTACTTTATTGAGTGTCTCTACCTTGTCTGAACCTCGCTTTGTTAAAAAATTTGTTCTTCCGTTCAAGGAAGTTCATGAAATTTATGCTCAGCTCACTGGCTCTAAGGTGGACTTGCTTGATGTAGAAAGGGCAAAAGGGCAATCGTAGTGGTGCCACTTGATTCTGGTTGTGTTTGATGTTTAATCCAAGGTAACCCATCACATTTTAGTTGTTTTGGCTTTGATTTTCTAACATTATTGCTTTCTTGTCTGAACAACAATTTTAGGCTCGTAGCATCATGACTGTGTCTGTAATTATTTTGTCTATCAGTTGTAGCCGTTGTAGAACCTTATTAAATCTTATGGTTTAAATTTATATATTTGGTGTTTATCCATTGTCTATTTTCTCCTCATTTGTGTTGACCAACGGAATGTACCTTTTTTGCACCTGATAATGGTTTCCATTAGGAAATCATCTTGCTATTATTTGCAAAATTTCCACCTGATAGTACTTTTAGGCAAATTCTTTAATCTTAGTTCATTTGGTGGTTTTTGAAGGGTCAAGAATTGACTGAACCTTTAGTGGATAAGCTGGTTTGTTTCTGTAATTTTCTGGCACCCGTCGTTTCTTTTTATACTTGTACATTTGCTAGATTAAGACTAAACCTCATATAGAATTAAATAAATTGTGGAGGAAAACTTAGCCGGTTAAGTGTCTCTTTTACAAGGGTTTTTGAGTCGGTACTATAAGTTTATGTCAAGCAGGATGATAGACTATCTTTTTTGCTGCCCATATAGTTGTCAACCCTCTCTACAATAGGATTTGTAAGTATTTGTTTCCATCCTATGTCGTAGCTTTTCTATGTGAGTAAATTCTTTTATCTATCTGAATCACAGACCTCCGGGGCGTTGATTACGGAAGGCTTGTTTTTTAATGCTATGATGTTGATGTATGTGCAATTGCTGGCTCACAATGTCCCCAAAACCACCAGAAAAAGTTTCCCAGCCAATTGCAGGATTAGTAAATGTAGTTTTAATCTATCTATCTATCTGCTTAAGAACCTATTACTTTTAGTTGTTTTGTTTAACAGAAAAGGTATTGCAAGCTTGTTGAATTGTTTCGTCAAAGCTGTTCATTTTAACAGCTCATTGTGCAATGATAAATTAGCCTGCCATTGCTTACACATTGTGGGCACTGCAACTCCCTGTCGCAACCTTTATTTTGGTTTTTTAGCTGGGAGAATTCTTGTCCTGCTCTTGGAAGCTGAAGTTGTAAATTCAAATATACCTTCAGGTTCATGAAGCTGCACATCCTTAAAAGCTTATAAATTAGAACGGTTGGTTCTATTTTTCTTAAGTATCATAGTTGCAGGTTTGTCTTCGCATACATTCCCTGTGCCCTGCTATATTAATGAATGATGAGGGTTACTCTTTCAAAACAACATACACCAACAGCATGGACCATAAAAAGAACAAATGAAGTATATGCGTTTATCGGAGGAATAATACTGCATTCTTTATATAGGGCAAATTTGAAGTTGTATTCTTTATAATTTTGGTGTTTGTTGGAGTGAAGGTTATGTTTGGAGTTATTGGCTCCATTTCTTGGGAGAAAAAACACACTTGTAAATAAAGTTTGTCTTTCTGTTTGATGGCTAAAAGAGATATATAAAGCTTGTCTTTCTAGAGATTAAAATGCTTTGTTTATCTTCTAGAGATATATAAACTTAGTAAAGTTTATCTTCTAAGCTCGTTAAAATGCAACGATTGACGGAGGTTAGGGACGTAAAATTCTCCATTGATAATACTCATTCTGTTGTTAATTTCTTTAAGGAATTAGGGTTTCACAACTCTAAAATTAAAAATTTAATTTCTTCAGAACCTCGTTTTTTAATGTCAAGTGTTGAAAATTCGCTTAAACCTAAAGTTATGATGTTGAAAACGCTTGGTGTTTCTGGTTCTGAATTAATTCATATTGTTTCGGTTAATAATAGACTGCTGCGAATTGAATTGAAGCCTCTGATTCATGCTTTTAGGACTGTTTTGGGTAGTGATGACAATGTTGTTGTGAGTCTTAAGCGACGGTCGTATATCGAGGGTTATGCTCGCTTACTGCCTAATGTTCAACTCTTGAGTGATTTCTGTGGTATTGATGTTGAAAACATCGGAAAGCACGTCCGGTCGTCTCCTGGTGTTTTTCTACTGAGGACTGAGTTGTTTGGAGAAATTGTGGGTAAGGTTGAACATAAGTTAGGGATTCCGCGAGGTGATTCAATGTTTGTGTATGGAATACGATTGTTGGCTAATTATTAAGAGAAGAGGTTGGAGGATAAAATTGCAGTGTTCAAGAGCTTTGGATGGACCCAATCTCAGGTTACGGAGCTTATTATAAGAAATCCTTGTTGCTTGCGTACCTCAGATTCGACGATCAAGAAGAGATTGGATTTTCTGATGAACCACGTGGGTTGCACGCCTGATTACTTGATGACCAGGGTTCACTTATTCACTTGCAGCATTGACAAGAGATTGGCGTCGAGATATAGTATCCTACAGATTTTGAAGGAGAAAGGGAAAGCAAATTGTACTTTAGACTGTGCCTCTTGCTTTACTGAACCTGTATTTGTTCAAAAATTCGTCCTTCCATTCGAGGAAGTTTATGAAGTTTATGCTCAGCTCACTGGCTCTAAGGTGGACTCACTTAATGTTGTAAGAGAAAAAGGCCAATCATAGAAGTGGCACTAAAGTCTAAGGTAATCAGTCACATTTTAGTGGTCTCACTTCAATGTTCTAATTTTATGGTTTGCTTTTGTCTAGTTAATACTTTTCCCTAATGGTGTGAACCTGTAAAAGGCTGTTAGTTAGATAGTGGTACTTGAGTAGATTTTTATTGCTGTGAGCAATGGGAAAAAATTTGGTTAATTGATTCCTTATTTTGCACGAGTAGCTAATATTAAAAGATTCTGGCTTATATGTTTAAAATCCTTGTGCAGAGTAGCTGCTTTTAAGCCATTTTTCTCTTTTATGATAATCCTTGGGTTTTAGATGTTGCTTGTATATGATTTTTTATAACCCATGTGTCGCTTTTATGCAAATCCTAGGACTTCATAAATGCTGAATATGATATACCAAGTGTTGATTCTGTTAATACTAAGTCTATCAAAGCATGTATGTATAGCCTTGATTTGTAAGTGTATACCATACCTACTAATATTTTTCTTAGCTACAGCTTTTACTTTAGCTGCATTTAAATTCAATGGTTCAATTTCAAGGAGCTTTTGTGTAGCTGGTACACGTGATTTAATATAACATCAAGCTTCATGATTTACTCCCATTCTTTGGACCGCCTGAAGTATAGTATCACTATGTGAAGCTCATTTTAGGATAGAGTTAACTAGTATTCTATGGATTCTTAGTACTAAGGACAGAGTTAGATGTTGTGACACTGTCAAAACCTTTATTTTGTCTTTGTAGCTGGGATAAGCCCTGTTCAGTGTCCAGTGTATTTTCACGTATAATAGCATGGCTTAGGAGCTGCAGGCATAAAACTTAATACTTGACTGCTGACTGACACTTTTCCAAATTGCAAGCCTGATGAACTTTTGCTAATTACCCTGTTAAATTTAACTGCTCGTATTTTTCTTAGTTGCAGATTTATTTTAGATGGTCTCCTATGGTCGCAACCTAGCTAGGAAACTAAATATAGATGTATAGTACTATCAAATATGTTTAAATTGTTCAAATGAGTAGTGCATATTACATATCTTGCTAAGCTCCCAAGTCTGACCTTTACCACATTTGTAAATCATTCTTCTTGTTTCCTTACAGAATTTTAGGGCACGGAGCTCTCATTATCTCCATTCTATTCTCCTATATTAGCTCCCAAGTCTGACCTTTACCACTTTTCTTTCTGAAAGCTATCAACCGGTTGTTCAGTTGCTAAGATCATCCCAGCAATCTGAGTCCACCTTCTCATAGTGAGGAAGACAGTCAGGTGGCAGTGGGTCTATCCGTTTAAGTAGGGGTGATTGGTTATCAGGTTGGGTGACTGCAAGCGACAGGGAAAGGGGGTATTGGGCAGGTTATGGAAGAATACTATATTTAAAGCGTGTTTGGTGTTTTGGTTAAGTATCAAGCAAGTGAAATTATGATATTTGGTTCATTTAATTGTCTTTTTTATAGACTTGATACAGGCAATCATGTTTGTTGTTGGGTTCCTCAATTTTGTGCTACTTGAAATCCTTCTAGTGCTTATGTTTGGTGTGATCCTTGGATGTCTTCTTTTGGCATTGAATTTATCAGGTCCTAGGTAGGTCATGGAGCTTATTTGTTGTGGCAAGATGAATGCCTAATCCATCCGCATACAACAAGAAGCTTGTGATAGGACAGCTATATAAGATAGAGGTTCATGGTATATCACCCTTATATATGGGTCTATAAGCCCATTCAGTTATTCTTAGGCCTAGGCCCTTTAGGTTTGAAAAATTAGACCCAAATTTTTATTAATGAGATAGGTTTGTTAAGATCTTTGTCCCATGAGTCATGACTCATGACCATCCCTAGCAATTTGTCCTTTTCATAGTTGTAACTTGTAACAAATTGAAGTGTGGACATTCCTAATTGAGAAATTGCTAATCTGTTTTTTTTTTTTAAATAAACAGTCCATATCAAAACAAGTACTCTGTACAATATAAAACAAGAACATTAGAACAAAAGCCTTGTTTTTTGGATTAACATTTTTGTTAATTTAGTTCAATTCAATTTAACTCATCTCCGTTATTATAATTACTACTCTCTTCCTTTTTTTTACTTGCAGCATTTCAAAAGTTCTACTATTTATTTTTTAAATTTTGATTTAATTTTATGATCGATGTATAAAGTGGAATATAGTCGATATGGATCTCATTTGGTTCGTCTTGTTGTACACTTTATTAATATATAATATTTATAATTTATGCAAATATAATTAGGGTTATAAATTGTTAAAAATGTGCCTTAACAAATGTGAAATGTGAAATGTTACAACTACAAAAAATACGGAGGGAGTATTTCTTTAGTTGACTTTAGCTCCTTTAGTTCATTTCTATTCAATTCTGTTATATTTCAATCCAAAAATTTGGGGCTAAAATCCTCCATTTGCATTAAAAAAATCATTCGAACAAAGTAAGAACTAGAAGGGAACTACTCTGCAGTCTGCAATGGCGATGATGAAATCAGGTTTCATCTGCAATGGCAATGTCATCTCTTCCTCCCTTTCTAGTTTACGCCTTCTTCCTTTGTTGTATTCAACTTCACCTTCACCTTCAACTCCTCCAATTAATTCTGGTATTAACTCTCCATTAATTGATTTCTTAGTTAAAATCATTCACAAATATTAATAGGCCTAGCTCTTCTAACACTTTTTCATTTGTTTTTATAAGGAAAAATCCGTTTTGTTTCTTACAGAGGGTCAACCAATAACATCCTTACGATGATTGAAGAAAGAGAAAATTCACAAAGAGCGGTTATATTAGGGTGAGGATATCCTTGATGAGCTAAGAAATCAGGTCAGACTTTCTAAAACAATGATTTATAAATATTAAAAATGAGTTTTTTTAAATCAATTTCTACATCTAAAGTTGAGATATAGATTTCCGATGGAACTTGCCGCACTCTACAAAATAACATTAATTACTACCAAATTATCACCTTCGATCCCCTACACCAAAAATTAAAAAGGGATTGAAACCTAATCACCTATGGCCTCTCGGAATCCTAATTAATCCTGGGTGGAACAAAAAAATACTACTACAAAGTTTCTCCCTTTTTGAGCATTGTGATTTGTAAAGCTGACCCAATTCTTTTAAAAAGCACAAGGTGAAGTCACTGTTGCAAATGCGAAGATGAAATTAGCTTTTAGCTTCAATGGCCATCTCATTCCTGGGTTACGCCTTCACCTTCTTCCATTGTTGTATTCAACTTCAACTTCAACTTCAACTGGTATTTCTCCAATTAATTCTGGTAACAATTCTTCATTCTCTGATTTCTTAATAAATTCTTTAGGCTTCGATAACAATCAATCTATTGACGTGACTACTAAGCTCGTAAAACGGCGGCATTGGAGAAGTACAAAGGATGTCAGCCATTTGAATTCTTCCATTAACAATGCTGTTTCTGTTGTTAATTATTTTAAGCAATTAGGGTTTCAACAATCTCAAATCAAGAAAATTGTCGCTAAGGAACCTCGTGTTTTGATGTCTAGTATTGAGAACTGTTTTAAACCTAAAATCAAGATGTTAAAGGAATTAGGTGTTTCTGATTCTGATGTGGTTAGAATGATCTTGTCGAATAATAAAATATTGCGCTGTAATTTGAGTGCTGAAATTGATGCTTTTAGGAGAGTTGTGGGAAGTGATGAGAATGTTGTTCAGTGTCTAAAGCGGTCAAGGTATATACGATGTCAGGANTTGTTCAAATGAGTAGTGCATATTACATATCTTGCTAAGCTCCCAAGTCTGACCTTTACCACATTTGTAAATCATTCTTCTTGTTTCCTTACAGAATTTTAGGGCACGGAGCTCTCATTATCTCCATTCTATTCTCCTATATTAGCTCCCAAGTCTGACCTTTACCACTTTTCTTTCTGAAAGCTATCAACCGGTTGTTCAGTTGCTAAGATCATCCCAGCAATCTGAGTCCACCTTCTCATAGTGAGGAAGACAGTCAGGTGGCAGTGGGTCTATCCGTTTAAGTAGGGGTGATTGGTTATCAGGTTGGGTGACTGCAAGCGACAGGGAAAGGGGGTATTGGGCAGGTTATGGAAGAATACTATATTTAAAGCGTGTTTGGTGTTTTGGTTAAGTATCAAGCAAGTGAAATTATGATATTTGGTTCATTTAATTGTCTTTTTTATAGACTTGATACAGGCAATCATGTTTGTTGTTGGGTTCCTCAATTTTGTGCTACTTGAAATCCTTCTAGTGCTTATGTTTGGTGTGATCCTTGGATGTCTTCTTTTGGCATTGAATTTATCAGGTCCTAGGTAGGTCATGGAGCTTATTTGTTGTGGCAAGATGAATGCCTAATCCATCCGCATACAACAAGAAGCTTGTGATAGGACAGCTATATAAGATAGAGGTTCATGGTATATCACCCTTATATATGGGTCTATAAGCCCATTCAGTTATTCTTAGGCCTAGGCCCTTTAGGTTTGAAAAATTAGACCCAAATTTTTATTAATGAGATAGGTTTGTTAAGATCTTTGTCCCATGAGTCATGACTCATGACCATCCCTAGCAATTTGTCCTTTTCATAGTTGTAACTTGTAACAAATTGAAGTGTGGACATTCCTAATTGAGAAATTGCTAATCTGTTTTTTTTTTTTAAATAAACAGTCCATATCAAAACAAGTACTCTGTACAATATAAAACAAGAACATTAGAACAAAAGCCTTGTTTTTTGGATTAACATTTTTGTTAATTTAGTTCAATTCAATTTAACTCATCTCCGTTATTATAATTACTACTCTCTTCCTTTTTTTTACTTGCAGCATTTCAAAAGTTCTACTATTTATTTTTTAAATTTTGATTTAATTTTATGATCGATGTATAAAGTGGAATATAGTCGATATGGATCTCATTTGGTTCGTCTTGTTGTACACTTTATTAATATATAATATTTATAATTTATGCAAATATAATTAGGGTTATAAATTGTTAAAAATGTGCCTTAACAAATGTGAAATGTGAAATGTTACAACTACAAAAAATACGGAGGGAGTATTTCTTTAGTTGACTTTAGCTCCTTTAGTTCATTTCTATTCAATTCTGTTATATTTCAATCCAAAAATTTGGGGCTAAAATCCTCCATTTGCATTAAAAAAATCATTCGAACAAAGTAAGAACTAGAAGGGAACTACTCTGCAGTCTGCAATGGCGATGATGAAATCAGGTTTCATCTGCAATGGCAATGTCATCTCTTCCTCCCTTTCTAGTTTACGCCTTCTTCCTTTGTTGTATTCAACTTCACCTTCACCTTCAACTCCTCCAATTAATTCTGGTATTAACTCTCCATTAATTGATTTCTTAGTTAAAATCATTCACAAATATTAATAGGCCTAGCTCTTCTAACACTTTTTCATTTGTTTTTATAAGGAAAAATCCGTTTTGTTTCTTACAGAGGGTCAACCAATAACATCCTTACGATGATTGAAGAAAGAGAAAATTCACAAAGAGCGGTTATATTAGGGTGAGGATATCCTTGATGAGCTAAGAAATCAGGTCAGACTTTCTAAAACAATGATTTATAAATATTAAAAATGAGTTTTTTTAAATCAATTTCTACATCTAAAGTTGAGATATAGATTTCCGATGGAACTTGCCGCACTCTACAAAATAACATTAATTACTACCAAATTATCACCTTCGATCCCCTACACCAAAAATTAAAAAGGGATTGAAACCTAATCACCTATGGCCTCTCGGAATCCTAATTAATCCTGGGTGGAACAAAAAAATACTACTACAAAGTTTCTCCCTTTTTGAGCATTGTGATTTGTAAAGCTGACCCAATTCTTTTAAAAAGCACAAGGTGAAGTCACTGTTGCAAATGCGAAGATGAAATTAGCTTTTAGCTTCAATGGCCATCTCATTCCTGGGTTACGCCTTCACCTTCTTCCATTGTTGTATTCAACTTCAACTTCAACTTCAACTGGTATTTCTCCAATTAATTCTGGTAACAATTCTTCATTCTCTGATTTCTTAATAAATTCTTTAGGCTTCGATAACAATCAATCTATTGACGTGACTACTAAGCTCGTAAAACGGCGGCATTGGAGAAGTACAAAGGATGTCAGCCATTTGAATTCTTCCATTAACAATGCTGTTTCTGTTGTTAATTATTTTAAGCAATTAGGGTTTCAACAATCTCAAATCAAGAAAATTGTCGCTAAGGAACCTCGTGTTTTGATGTCTAGTATTGAGAACTGTTTTAAACCTAAAATCAAGATGTTAAAGGAATTAGGTGTTTCTGATTCTGATGTGGTTAGAATGATCTTGTCGAATAATAAAATATTGCGCTGTAATTTGAGTGCTGAAATTGATGCTTTTAGGAGAGTTGTGGGAAGTGATGAGAATGTTGTTCAGTGTCTAAAGCGGTCAAGGTATATACGATGTCAGGATTCTTTACTGCCCAATGTTGAGCTGTTGCATAATTTCAGTGGTGCTCCTATTGAAAACATTAACAAGTTCCTTATGCGGTCTCCGGAAGCTTTTCTAGTGAAGACCGATGTGTTTAGGCAAGTTTTGGTTAGGGTTGAACAAAAGTTGGGGATTCCTCCAAACTCTGCAATGTTCATGTACGGGGTTCAGTTGTTGCTTGTTAGTAAGGATAAAAATTTGGAGAAAAAATTTGCTGTGTTTAAGAGCTTTGGATGGACTCAATATCATATCAATGAGCTTGTCAGGCGACATCCTCTTTGCTTAACATCATCAGAGTCGATGATCAAGCATAAATTGGATTTTCTTATGAACCACTTGGGTTACACGCCTGATTACTTGATGAAAATGGTCAAATTTTTCACTTACAGTGTGGATAAGAGATTGTTGCCAAGATATCGAATCTCACAGATATTGAACGAAAAAGGGAAAGCAAATTGTTCTTTATCCAGTGTCTCTAGCTTGACTGAATCTGTCTTTGTTAAAAGATATGTTCTTCCGTTCGAAGAAGTTCATCAAGTTTATGCTCAGCTCACTGGCTCTAAAGTGGGCTCGCTTAATGTTGGAAGAGCAAAAGGCCAATCATAGAGTTGGCACTTAATTCTGATTATGGTTGATATTGGTCTAAGGTAATCAATCACATTGTAATGGTCTGACTTTGATATTTCTTTTGTCTAAGTCATACTTTTTACGGTTTTACCTTTTGTTAATGGACCAATAACAGGCCACTAGTTAGAATGCTAGATAATATTGATTCAGGAGGTTGTTTGTTAGATGATAGCTATTCGGCTTATTACTCATTTAATTCTTAATACAATGATGTGTATCCTTGTTTTGTAGTTCAATTTTACCCACTCATGTTTTCTTAGCTAAAAGTATCAACACTAGCTACGGCTGATTTCTAGGGTACCTTTTTATGCGGTAATGAATCATATTTTAGGGGTTTCTCGTCAATATTTTAACATTATTGTTTCCTTTTGTCTGAATAACACTTTTACTTAATGGAAGTGCATTGCATACTTGCCGAGTAGTTCCCCCAAAACTTGTTATTGAACATACATCTGACAAGCGGAAAATGGGTGGCTAACAGTTGTCTGAACAGATCATTTTGTTACGGAACTGTCATTCTCTGAATCTCTCTGCTGAGAGTGGTTCCATTTTCTGTTGTTGCTGTCAATTGACTTAGCTTAATCCCCAAGCTCAGCTAACAAAATGTGGATACTGTCACTCTGTAACTCTGTCAAAACATTTGTTTTGTCTTTGTAGCCGGGAGACGTCTCGTCCAGTATCCGTCTCTTAGAAGCTAAAGTTGTACATTCACATGTACTAGCATGATTTAGAAGTTCCAGTCTTAATATGACAATACCATAAGGCTGACTAACACTTGTCCATGCTGCAAGCCCGATGGACTTTTGCTGTTATACAAGGTAAAAAAAAAAGTCTGCTTTAGTTTTATGATTACCTAGTAAAGTTTTAATTATACGTCTCTCTTAGTTGCGGGTTTACTTTAAGTGGTCTCCTAAGGTTCGAAGCTAGGCTACTAAATATAGATAGATAATAGAAGTAATTTTGTGTATATTGTTCAATTGAATAGTGCATATTTATGTAGAGCTTCCTAAGTTCCCAAGTCTCTATCCTTTTTTTGTAGGTCATTCTTCTTTTATTCTTATTCTTAAAAGCATTTTAGGGCAGAGAAGCCTCACTATCTACATTCTATTCTCCTCCAATATCTTTCTCTTCTCTCTAGAAGCAACCAACCAAGTGAACCAACCATTGATCCATCATCGTTCAGTTGTTAAGATCCACTTGGCAATCTGAGTCCACCTTTTATTAAACCCACAATGACCATAAGTGAGGGTTACTGTCCAGTGGCAGCGGGTCTGGCCATTTGGGTAGGGTTTTAGGTTATCATGTTGGGAGGGATGATTCCAGGCCATGTGTTTCGTGTAGGGATGAGGAGGGGAAATTGTTGGGCAGGTTGGATGGATGAGTGCTAACCTTTGAGCATTTTTTTTTTGGTTTATTATCAAGCGAGTATGGTTATGGTTTTTTATAAACTTGATACGTTTACTGGCCAATTATGTTTGTTGGTGGGTATGTTTAAGAATTAAAAGGTTTAGTCTTATATGCAACAGGTCGCACAGTTACCAAATGTTGTGGCATCCCCAAAATTTAGGGTTTTAGAGAAACCCAGCGTCCGTTGGAGTCGCCGTCACCGTTTCTTCCTCTCATTTGCGTTCTTCTTCCTCTTTTCTTTTTCTTTTTTATGCGAATTCAACCGGCTAATTTGGGTTTGTGAATGAATCTAGCAACTACAACTCTTTGTTTCAATTATATTGAAGGTTTGATGTTTAATGTGATTTCAAGGTGTTTTAGTGTCTTAATTCTCTTTTATTTAATTCAAGTTCTTAGCAACGCTTCCAAAAACTAACCACCATTATTCAAAATTGTTTAAATAAAATTAGAACGTGAGTAACCATTATTCAAAAGTAACATCATGTTAAAATAAATAACTATAATTATTCAAATATGTATCCATTATTGTTTTACCAAGTAACCATTGTAGTAGAACTTATAATAAAAAAACGATTTTCACATGTATTATTGCACCATTATTTTGACGGTGTCACCCGCACGCCCTTCTAAAAAAAACTGTGCCTTAAAATTTTAAAAAACACGGTACATATGAGAAAAGACGTTCTTGTTATAGAAAAATAGGGTTTAAGTAGTAGAGAGTATTTGTGGGACAGAATAGATCTGTATTCATATTATTAAATCATAAGGGAGTACATACATATATATATATAGACATGGGAAACAATTAGGGTTTCCTTAGAGAATTATACACCTAGTATCTAGAATATACTAGAATAATCATAGGGGTATAATGGGCATCCACTAAATACATATATTATATAACACTCCCCCTTGGATGACCATTATCGAATAGTATGCCTCATTAAAACCTTACTAAGAAAAACCCTGTGGGAATAAAAACCTAGTGAAGGAAAAAGAGTACATCACTTTCGTAATACGTTTTATGATGTTGCCTCATTAAAAACCTCACCAGGAAAACCCAATGTGGGACAAAACCATGGTTAAGGGAAAAAGAGTGCAACACGTATTTTCTCCCCCTAATGAATGCATAACTTGAGATCTTTTAGAATAATGAACCCAACGTCTTTGGTAGTAGCTTTGCACTGAATTAGATAAAATTCACATTCCTTGGTAGTTGGATCCTTCCCTATTGGACTTCAATCTTCAACATGAGAAATTCATTTCCTTATACTCTTGAAAATATACCATATGTTGTGTTTATCATTACTTCATCTTTGTTAAATGCCACAAATATAAACTTAGTGCCTTCTTCTGGAAGTTATATAAAATAACTATTATAATTACATGATAATAATTTATGGACAACTGGTGGATAATCAACATCATTGTCTAATCTTATGTAATTAGTAATTACATTTAAGTAATCAAATATTTGTTTATGATTCTTCTGGACATAAAAGGTATCTTGATAATATCAAGTTCTCAATGAACATAAGATTCTGATAACCTACTCAAAACTCAACTTAGGTTGCAGTGTTGTTAATTCTAGTCTTAAATCTCAGGAGTTTGATAATAACTGTCACCATTGTCCATGAGGTGTTCAAAATATTTCGTATAGAATTTGAAACACTAGATATTGAATATGTCTTGTACAAAGTTCTTCCGAAACTTTTGCATAATCCAAACATGCTATTAAAACGCCTCCATCTGTATAATTCATCCCAAATAAATCTCATTGGAGGTGTAAAATTTTTAGTGTAACTCTTCATACTATTGTAAAACACCTCCTACTATAATGGACAAAATTTTACCTATATCACAATTTTTGTATAAATAGTACATGTAAATGATGAGATGTGAAATCTATATGGACCAGATTTGAGCATAAAACATATACTAGTATATAATGAGTGATGATCTAATACTATTTGACACATGCAATAAATAAGAGCGTTATCTACGACTCACACATGCACATAAATGTAAGATATAAAAAATGCAAGACACTGTACAGTGGTGGATTTCAAGAAACTCATTGCTGACTTTGGTCCTTGATGATGGCTTTTGGTCCTTGATGATCTCAGTATTCCTTTAGTTGGAATTCTAGTCCATGATAATCTTTGATCATTCTCAATTGTCGACATAAAGTGATTTTATTTCAGATCCCTGATTCTCAAATCCACTACTTTGCATATGCATATAATCCATGGTTCCTCATTACCAGTATCACTTTTCAAGATATAATTTGCATGCTATTTTACAATGATAATCTGAATACATTTTCCATTGGTACATAGTTCGGTTTATAACAACTAGTTCTTAAATCAAGGCCATCTGTTATAATTGCAGGTATCTATACCACTTCGAGGGCAAACATTATGGAATTAATATACGTGTCACTTTCAACTGTGTCAACTGCAATTCAATAGTGTCAACTGCACTTTCTTGCCATATATTACATATTTCATTTTGGAATCGATCATACAACTACACTTCAGGTGTAGTGATTCAAGTATTATGGCAAGATTTATCCAATGATATACATTATATGGCCAAATGTATCTGATGCTATGTAACATGAGACATAACTGAATACAAATCAACCATAGATGTGCCCAACATATTTTAAAATTATAGACAAAAGTTGGACAATAATTTCTCAAATAGTCATTATAGGGATCATCACTTTATAATTTAGTAACTTGCACAACTTATCCCAATTCTTGTCCCCCTAAGTTGGTAAAATTTCAAATATAGGGGCATCATATATTCTTACCAACTTAGTGTATAATTTCATGTGCAAAAATATGTTCATCTAAATAGAAGAGTTATTAACAATTTCTCGTTAGAAGAGATAAGTCAACAAACTATTTGTTCTTCTGGAGACGATGAATTAATGAAAACCATCTCTTCTGCTAACTTATTGATGTACATCACACACTGTGTTTATAAATTCCACATAACTGTTCTCTCTAGAGATAATGGACAGGGAGACAATTATTGTGCAGTTGTCGGTTTATTTTGTGTGCTGACATAACTGCCCATAAAAAATGATTGTTATATAAACATAATCAGACTTAGCTTATACGCATGTAACTCCATTCAATGGTGATCTTTTGAATTGCAATGACTTTGATAATGAGTTTAAACTAACTCAACGTGTTAACATACAAGGTGCTTGGTAAGCCTTTAGTCACATATATAGACACATATAAGCTATTTTAGTGAACTTTGGTCACTCAAATATGTATATCCAAAGTTGTTCAAAAAATAACTTTTCTTTTTTTGAAAATTTCTTAAAAATCACAATCCAAATATAGCTCAATTTCAATGTTCGTTAATTAGTCTTGCCATTCCAAAACATTTCCACATATCTCACATGAGAGAGCCGTCAGCACATTATTTCATATCAAATTGAAACTTCAGGTTTCCCTTACGGGTGAGTTATACTATACATTAAACCCGAATGGCCTAATTGAATTATCACCATCCCAATCACTTTCTAAATTCTGGTCAGTTTTCAAACAATAGTGATCACTTTATTATGCCTACTCCTTGCATGGCCAGATGATGATTAATATGAGGTGATTAGAAGAACATAGCAAGTGTTTCTTCTATACTGGCAAGACTAGTACTTAGGCAACATTCATTATTCATACTGCTAGAGTATTGCTTATTATTATCATGATACATGTTGTTGTGTTGTACATTTTATACTTTCGGAGTATTCTTAGAATCTTGGTACATATCAATTTTAACAGTTGTCTTTAGAACTCCAATTGTTTCCACACTTCAGGTGTGTTTATTTCATTAGCACTCACATTGTCCTTCTAGGAACATATAATTTAATTGAAACACATATTGAGTGGTATATAATCAATGATGAATCAGAATATTCATTTCTAACGATATCATTGTATATTTAAATCATGTGGCCACTCTATTTAATAAATCAATTATATGCTACCAAATGACCATCAATATATTTTACAATTCATGGAATAAAAAATACTATCTCCCTATAATCCTTGCATATGGGGATGAAATTAGTCCAAACAACATTTAATTCATATTCTTCTTAAGCCATGATTCTTTAGGCAATGTCAGTATCATGTAAAGTAAATTATTCATAAAACTCCTTTTTCTATTGCCCAATATATAATCTTTATAAGATATTTCCAAAATTATGGGCATAATGAAACATTCTTAACGAGTTTCTCACAATGTCATACTCAATTTCTTAAACTCATACATTATTCCTTGCTAATAAAAATAAATATTGTATTCGTGGTTGCAATTCCTTTTAAAACTTTGCATGGATTATAAACAATAAAGGAAATATCATGAAACATGATTATTATTCTTTCGATTATACTTTTCTCATTTACTTATGGAAATGAGTAAATCTAGTATTATGCATCACAATACTCATCCATGCACATATAGTTACGTTATCTGAATATATCCACCCAAAAGATAGCATATCAATTATTCAAAATCTTGAATATTATTTTTACATGACATTGTGCATATATGACATAGTTATTTGTGGATGATGTGGATATTCAAGCAAACTATGAAACTAGAAAATTTCTAAGACATGAAACTATGGTCATATATATTCTTGAGAATCCTCAAACTTGAAATTTAAGGAACATTAATTTTATATGTTATATCTTCATAAATCTAAGGAACACATTTATAAGTACTTCATGCTTGTTGATATAATCATTATTCTAACCTACTTATATGGATATATTTATTTATCACCTATAGTGAATCCAACATGCATTAACACTTAAAACTATGTAAAGTTTTGATGATATTGTATCAAAATAGAAGCAAATACTTGTGTGAATGGCACTATGTTAAAATAATGATGTAATGAGACAATACAATGATAAAGGATATTATGTATGAGTTACTATATATTGAATTACAGTATAGTGAATCACCTAAATATGCTATAACTTAATATAAATACTCTTAATAGAACAATATGTATATACACACATTATACAATAAAATAAACACATAACAATAACTACAAAACATATAGGCATGTTATCAATAATAACTTAAACATTGCTGGCAATTGTTAATAAATTACAACTTTATCACACCGCTTTTATAAAGCATTAATTTACATAGATTCTATTTAAGCATTTTGTAATTATAAGCCACATACATCACTCTGAAATTATACAATAATACATCCTGTCATAGAGTAGCAGTATGATAGTAATATGTTTATTCAATGCCATAATATATTATCTATTGTGAACTATATATAATCAGAATCATATACATAGCTTCACACTCAACAGATTGATAGTTATAGCAAGTATTGGATTAAAAAATATGCCATCTGACAATTATTTATTATTATTAGATTATTATTATTATATATTATATTATTATTATTATTATTATATTATTATTTTATTATTATTATTTATATATTATTATTATTTAGTGAGTATGTCAACAGTCACATTCCCTCAAGATTACTAAATTGATGGTTTTCAAGATCCTAACCTATCATAATATTCTTATAATGAACCAATTCCCTCAAGATTGCTAAATTAAGAACATGGAGGGTACAGGTTTTAACAGAGGCTAATAGTAGCAATAAAAGGAAGGCTCAAACAAGCACACAAAAATCATACATGGCAGAAGATAACTTGTTAGTTGTTATGTACTAAATAATATTGATATTCATGATCCATCCTTTTAAAATCAAGACACATAATACTATACACTAACTTACTAAATTAACGTTAACCACAAATAAAGCATATTATCAATTATTACCAAATTATCATCGGTCAATATAATTGCTTATTACACTAGTAATCATGATATCACAATCAATATCATTAGCCATGTACATTAAGTGTTCGTTTATAATAGTCAATTATATGATCTAATAACTTTCCTTATATGATCAATGATCATTACAACCATCACTGATGTATCAATCATCATTGATTAATAATATATCAATTTTCAATTATATGATATAAACGATCAATTATCAATGGTCATGTAAAATATCAATTATAAAAGAGTAATAGATGATGAGGTATAATTAGTATCTAGATTTATCGTATACACTCATAGAATTTTAAATAATAATGTACCAAATAGTAATTTCCTAGATCATAATATAGGTCAAAGAATATACACGTAGAAAGCAGATTTATTTACCTCATCCAAGATCAATTTAATAAATTGATCTTCATGATAGTAGAGTTTTATTAAAGTATGTGAAATATAATTTGATAAGAAACTCCTTCTACCGTCCCATCAATTCTTGTTCTGTGCTGGTTCCCCAATTATAGCATTGAATTCTTAATGAAAAGGTGTCAATTCATGGCTCCTAAAAGCTTAAGTATTGGGTTTCGGAGACCTTTCACTTCTCTTATAATCATATGCGTGTATTCCAATTGGTAATCCGCTCCACTGGCTAGGGTTCGTGCTGATAACGTGTTATAGAAAAATAGGGTTTAAGTAGTAGAGAGTATTTGTGGGACAGAATAGATCTGTATTCATATTATTAAATCATAAGGGAGTACATACATATATATATATATAGACATGAGAAACAATTAAGGTTTCCTTAGAGAATTATACACCTAGTATGTAGAATATACTAGAATAATCATAGGGGTATAATGGGCATCCACTAAATACATGTATTATATAACAGTTGTAATAATTGTTGGTCCAAAATCACTATTTCCGTGCTGGAATAAAAAACTGCGGTAAAAATGTCTGGAATTTCAAAATCAATGATGAAATTAGGGTTAATCTGCAATGGCAATGTCATACGATGCCTCTCTTCTTCCTTTCATTTACTGTATACAACCTCAACTTCACCTGCAATTAATTCTCCATTCATTGAATTCTTAGTTAATTCTTTGGGCTTCGACAAAAGTCAATCTATCAGTGTATCTACTAAGCTCGCAACGCGGCGACAATGGGGAGTTACGAAGAAGGTGGGCGATTTCAATTCAATTGATAATGCTGTTTCAGTTGTTCAGTTTTTTAAACAATTAGGGTTTCAACAATCTCAAATCAAACGATTAGTGGTTAGAGAACCTCGTGTTTTGATATATAGTGTTGAGAAATCTCTTAAACCAAAAATCATGCTGTTAAAGGAACTAGGTGTTTCTGATACTGATGTTTTTACCATAGTTTTTACTAATTATGAATTGCTTCGCACTCGTTTGGAGGGTGTGATTGATGCTTTAAGGACTGTTTTGGATAATGATGATCATGTTGTTGTGTGTCTAAAGCGGCGGGCGCATTTATCTGGTTTCTCTTTCTTAGTGCCTAATGTTCAATTGTTGCAAAATTTTGCTAGTGTTCGAATTGAAAGCATTAGGAAGTTCATTCTTCGGTTCCCGGGAGCTTTTCTAGTGAGGACTGATGTGTTGAGACAAGTGTTGGGTAAGGTTGAACCAATTTTGGGGATTTCTCGAGACTCTTCGATGTTTATGTATGGAGTAGTGATTTTGCTTTTTCATAGTGAGAAAAGTCTGGAGGATAAATTTGCCGTGTTTAAGAGCTATGGATGGACTCAATCTCAGATCACTGAGCTTTGCAGTCGACATCCTTTTTCTTGCTCATCATCAGAGTCAATGATCAAGAAAAAATTGGATTTTCTGATGAACCAATTGGGTTACACGCCTGATTACTTGATGACGAAGGTCCCCTTTTTCACTTACAGTGTGGAGAAGAGATTGTTGCCAAGATATCGAATCTTACAGATTTTGAAGGAGAAAGGGAAAGCAAATTGCACTTTATATGGTGCCTCTTGCTTGACTGAATATGTCTTTGTTAAAAGATATGTTCTTCCATTTGATGAAGAAGTTCATGAAGTCTATGCTCAGCTCACTGGCTCTACAGTAGGCTCACTTAATGTAGGAAGAGCAAAAGGCCAATCATAGAGGTGGATTACTTGAGGTAATCAAATCAATCACATCATTTATGGTTTGACATATTCTCACATTTAAGTTGAACTTTTATCTAATGGATATGAATCTCTTAGATAATAGTGATTGAGGAGATTTTGTTGCTCTTTAATGAGTACAAATTAGATTTTATGTATTTCATTACATAGAAATTAATTTGAAATATTCTACATTAAATGTACTCTGTATTTACTTTTAACCCATTTTTCTATTTTAAGTTACCCCTTGGTTTTCAAAATTTGATAGTAAATGATTACTTTTGACCTGTTTGTCTGTTTTATGCAAATCATGTGTCTTCATTGGTTTTTAGATATTGTTGGACATAATAGTATTAGTCCCATATTTGCACATAGATGTTTAATATTATCTGCCAAAGCTAAGTTTATTAATAGTAAATCTATGTACGCATGGATGTGTAACCTAGAATTTGTAGTTTCGCTTTTACTAAATATTTTCTTAGCCATAAGTTCTACCCTAGCTACCGTTGAATTTAATGGTACAGAGTCAACGAGCCTTCTTCTGGGAGCTTTCTGGCTGATAGTTTGATTTAATTGCAACCTAAAATTTGATGGCCTACTTCCATTCTTGGGATTGCCTGATACAGAACACACTCAGCTTTGTCCTAGCTAAGTGTTAGCATTTCGATGTTGATTTTGCTGGCAACCAAAAAAAAAAAAAAAATTGAAGTCTGGACTTGTTCTCTCCAAAAGAAGGTATGAAATTTGAAGAGAGGTAACTGTCTAACTGGCTGGTGTTGTATTTGGACCATTTTGTCATCAGCTTTTATCTGCTGGAGTGTTGTTGCCATTAGCATTGTCAGCGGACTTCTAAATTCTAAGCCTCAATTCGTAGCTAAAGTATTGTATGAACTAGCTCTAAATTCTTCGATGCTGTGACTCGTGCTTTAAGTTTGAAGCATGCACATTATTGACATTTCAAATTTACGGATGTCTAAATGTCTTTGAGCTTTGATCTTAGGTGTAGTATGCTGGTGTTGTCGCGGTGGAAGAGAATGGTATATACAATCGTTTGTAGAGTATTTTTGTGCGGTTTTTTTTTTTTTTTGTAAATTTTTACACAGTAGTTCTTATTTATGTAAATTTAATCTGGAAGTCTGGTGCGATTGCATGTACAAAAATACTTTGATTTATCTAAAATGCAAAGTTCAAAATAATATTGCATTTGTTTTGATACTATATTTAATTTGTATACCTTATAACAGTATTATGTCCACTTCAGCTTAAAATCAGTTCAGTTCAGCTCAATTCAGTTCTTCTTTTGTAAACAGGCCCTAAGCCTGAACTGACCAATTAGTAACTACTACTTCCATTTCTCAACGATTAGATATTTTTTCTCTCAACTTTATGTTAAATTGTTGCAAATAATAAGAAATGGAGGTAGTAATTAACTAGCGCCCCTTTGAGGCTTCTAAATTAAGTAGTTTCACATAAAACAAATGATATAGAATTGATGATAATACCTGTTATTTTGAAGAAAAATAGACAGCTATATATTGTGCCAAAATGCATTTGGCAGGTTGAATTTCTTGTTAAGGAAAAAGAAAATGTTAACTTGAAATGAAGGCATCTTAACCTATCACTTTTAAAACTACAACCATGTTGAAAGTTTTGTACATGTATCAGTGAAACAACACAATTAGAAAAACCAAAGGGCACAACCCCTAAGCAACCTGTGCAATCTTGCCCAGTCATCTACTAGTCCTGCTTCAGATGCTCCCCTTTCTGCCACAACAGATTTAAATTTCCCTCGACTTGTTGGCATGTTGAAGGCGGTTGGGGTTAGTTTTTGACCAAATATCCTACTCCCTGCGTCTCTTTTTATTTTTCCTGGTTTGGCTTGTCATAGCTGCTACGGCAGACTGAGATGTTTTTTCTCCCCTCCCAACTTCGTGCAATTTTAATGGTTGTTGAGCGGTTAATGGGTGGGGATGAGGTTCACATTGTAGGGTTTTGGAGGCAAAAAGGAGAAAAACATCGTTCATTTGCTTCTGTGACTTCTGCATTTCAAACAGATATTCATTCAGTCGTTTTTGCTCATCCACTTTCTCTCTCTCTGTTTGAAGGCGCTCTCTTTCCAGCTGAACACGCTCTTTCTCCAACTCAGCCCTCTGTCTCTCAAATTCAACCCTTTGTCTCTCAAATTCAGCTATTTGTTTCTCATGAAACTCCCTTTGTTGTTGAGATGCTTGGGAATTTTCTTCTGCTATGCTTTTAGCTTCTTGAACTTGAGCAGAAAGTTGAGAAAGCAGGGAAGGGGTGTACGACCCAGTGGAGTTGCAAGAGCGAGTACTCAACCTGTCATAGAACATATCGGCACCATTGCCCAACCCTGGAACCTTTCCCTTCTTCTTCCCCCCAACAACTTCCAAGAACACCTCATTGGGATCTTTGTTGATGCTTTTCTGCTTGTACTCGGCCATCTTTTTGCAGTAGTTTTCCTGGAATCAAGTAGTAAACATATGTTAAACCCTGTCAAAGTACATAAAAACAAACAGTCACCCCAACAACGCAAATAGATGACTGAAAAAAAGGATCAATTTTATAGGACAAATGAGGAATTCCATTATCAATAACATGGCTTCCAACAGCCATATGGAGATAATTAACTTGTTATACCACCAACACCCATGACAGTAGCCCAAAGATAATGCCTATAACTAAAAATTTACGGAGGGATCTGAAACTGTTAGCAATATCAATTGTAAGTTCAATTTTTTTTTATTCTGTCACTTACCATGGTCTTCTTTGGCTTTTCACCGACTAACACCGATCCCTGTCCTTCTTCTTCCCTAGAATGTGCCCTAGCATACACATCTGCAGCTGTTGGAAAGACACCTCCTCTCTCTTTCGCCTTCACATATATTTAGGATGTTAGCAATCATGCTGTGTAATTTAATATTGCAACTGAAGACACAATAATCAACTTAAAAGGTAAGCAAACAGGGAGCCGTGTGAAAAGGCAACAATCGTAATTAGACAAAACAGCATGAGGCAAAACTGCACACTTATAACCATTAATGCAGAACCATCACACAACTCTAATGAAAGTAAAATGTGAATGAAAAAAAATGAAGAACAAAAAAATTCTACATAACACTAAACCAGAGAACAGCAGCAAGATATCTTACACACAGGGCAATAAAGTGCCAACTAGTGTGGGGGAATCGTGATACCGTAAACTTCTACTTACAGGGAAAAGAGATTGCCTACTTATATCTTTTCTACTATACATTGTAATGGGGGTATTTCAAAGATCGATCAAACCTCGAAAATTAACAAAAGAAACATCACAATCCACAACCACAAAAGCATTAGTTCTTATAATATCATGAAGCACATCAAGCAAGTACTTCCACCCTTCAGCAACTTCCAAACAGAAAACAGAATTGCCTATAAATGCCAGGATTTGTTATCCTCTTTTCTTTCTTTTTCTTGATCTTATACAACCTTCTGTGGTAGGAAGTAGGAAGCAAACAGCCCCATAAATGCAACCTAACTAGTGTATCACCTACCAAGCGGTCAGCCACCTCAACAATAGATATTGATCCCTGGCAGTGTCCTGAATGTACAAGATTCTTATCTGAACCTCCCCTTTTGTTTTTCTTCGCTTGCTCAGATCTCTTCTTAAAATCTTCTTCTTCTTTCCTTTTCAAAAGTTGACTATGAACCTTTGCAGACAACCATTTGGGTTTTTCATCAGGCTTCTTTTGAGCAGCTTTGTGAGCCATGTCTTTCAAACGTTTCCCAGCCCTCTCATCATAGCTTGCTCTAACTTCACCCTCCAACTCTGGCCTCCAAGTAAAGAAACGCTGCAACAACATACTTTTTAGAATTTGAAAGAAACGACTTTAAAATTTGAACTAACTTAAGTCATATATAATTTATGTAGTACAAAGTAAAAGAACTAATTAAAAAATTTCAGAGCATATACCTTGAAATAATCAAACCAGAGATCCTTGGTTTCAATTGGAGTTTCCCTCCAATTCCTCCATGGATCGTTATAGTTGTTTTTAATGGAGTTTGTTACACCTCGTACGACATCAGACTTGGTGAACCTATGGAAACAATGCAAAACTTGAGAAACTGGATGCATGAGAAGATTAATATAATGCACTAAAAGTTTCAGCAGCAGCTAATCCATTTCTCTACACATTTTCACTGCTATATAGTTCATCTCTGACACAGAACTTCAGTTGCTTAGGATTTTCTGGCAGTAGCATCCCAAATAATTACAGATATAATTTCTCTCATTGTGACTCTGGACATAAGTCATAAATACACTTCACATAGCCTTTGACAAGCTGCTAAAGAGTTTAAGGGTGGACCAAAAAGTAGTTAAATGTGACTATTTGAATAAAATAATTAAACGAAAGATCGAAGGTGAAAGAGTGGGAATTGTGAGAGAAAATTATCAATGAGATGGAGAGATATCATCATAATGGAAAAGATAGCATCCACATTAACATGGGTGGAGTGAAAATATTGCCAAAGTAGGTCATAAGAAAATATTTTTCAGATATTCCCAAGTTCCAGCAACTTTATCAAGAAAACATGATGCTGATTTTGGGATGATTGGAGTGATTCATTCTTACAAAAGGGAAGTTATGTGAACCATCCTGAAAATAGGGTTTCATAGAGAAACAATTAACAAAAGATGAAAATGATTACGGCAATCAACAGGACTCCAAGAGAGAAAATGGTGGCTAAGCCAATCAGTCATACCACAAGTAGTCCACAACATAGCGCAAACTCAAAAATATCTGATGTCTAATGCCTAAAACGAGCTACACAACTCACTATTGACAGTAGAACATGGCCCATAAAATCAGATTAACACATCGGTTTGGATAGCGATATTAGAGAAAAAAGGAGGAAAGAGGAGGTGGGAGGAAAGGAAGTTAAGGAGAAGGTAAGCTTGCATATTCCCTCCAAATCTTTCGAAAGAAGGATTTGGCTTATTAAACAGAGAGGGAAAATGAATCTTTCCCTTTCACTTCGCTTCCCTCCCACCATACGATATCTAAACAAAGGATTGAGGGGAGGGAGGGGGTCCTTTGTCCTTCTCTCTTTCCTTGCATTTCAAATTTTAATGACTCAACTAGAAAGGGAACAACATAAGTAAAAAGAATCAAAGAACTGTTTGATGATTCAACTAGAAAGCCATAAAAATGACTAAACACACCGAGAAATAAAATAATCAAATCCTATAAAGATAATCAATAACATGCATAACAAGTCATTTAAGCATTTAAAGTAAACATTAGAGTCTTCACTACCAAAACTCTCCGGGAACAAGCTCTTTCTTTCCGGAGTTCAAACCATCACCAACACCACCATCGTTGATCATCAAAACATCAGCACTCACCTCCGGTGAAGGGGGATCGCTCAAGTCGTCATCATCATTATCATCATCTAGTGAAGAAGACGAGTGACGCAGTACAAAAGATTGGCAATGTACACTACCAGGACTACGACCACCACCTCGACCCCGACCGGCCACCATATGCAACCAAATCTAAACAAACACAATATAAGCAATCATCACATATGAATTAACTAAATTAAACATTCATCACTCCAAATTTCACATTAAGAACGAGTGAACTAGTTCGTAGATCATAATTCCCATTAAATTTCAATAAGTCTTCATTAATCCAAATTCCATAGTCAAATGCATAAACATATAACAACAAATCAATTGCTACGACAAAATAAAATCATACATAAGATAAAATGTTCTAAAACTTGTAAAATTTAAAATCAATAGCACAAATTATACAACAATTGACATGTAAACATAGAATCTATAAGTTAGATTATTACTTTTTTTTTGCAGCAATGGAACATAAAATAAAGTAAAAAATATAAATTATTGAAAAAAAAAAAAAAAAAACAACAACAACAACAAAATTAAGAAAGGAAGTGAGAAGATACCAATAGTTTGTAAGAGANTAAAAAAAATAAATTATTGAAAAAAAAAAAAAAAAAACAACAACAACAACAAAATTAAGAAAGGAAGTGAGAAGATACCAATAGTTTGTAAGAGAAGCAGCAAATTAAAGAAGAATATCAGCGACGGAGTAAAGTTTCAGTTTTTGTGGTCGCAGGAAAAGAGAAAGGATTGTGTCTGCTAATTCTTGAAGAAATGCAGTCGCAGAATAATGAGCAACCTAGTTTTAGGAAGAACGTTTTGCGACCAGAAGGTCCACAACAATAAGTCGCAGATTTTAGTCGCTAATATAGTCGCAAAAACCAGTAAACCACCTCAACTAGGATCCGTTTGGCCATGAAACCAACACTTAACTATGGGTAGGGTTGCACAAAGTATACTCTGGACCGCACCAAACTGTAATTTTGTGGTCTGGACTTATGTGCGGTCCAGATTTTGCGGTCTAGTCTAGTCTGAAAGGTCTCATAAAATTTTCAAACTACACCAGATTGTATACCATAAATGAGCATAAAGTCATATTATAATATTATATTGTAAGATTTGTGGTAATGTAACTTCGTAAGTTTGTAAGGTTTTCCTTTGTTCAATGGATACTAAAGTGTCGTTTTTCATTGCGGACTTGCGGATTGCACTCCTATAAGTACACTTATCATTTGTTGTGTATGAGCCACTGAGCTTTTTCCCGCATTTAAAATATTATGCTTTGTAAAATTTTTAAAAATTATGGTTTAACCGCAAGTTGGCACCAGACCATACCGTTTTAAAAACCTAAACTGTAATTTTGTAGTCTAGTCTAGTCTAGTGTAGACCTCAAACCACACTAGAACATATTGTGTACACCCGTAGCTATGGGGGTAACTTATGAGTGTATGAAGCACGAAAACTTTAAGGACCTATAGTTTGGATTTTCGACTTTTTTAAAAATTCGGACATTCGAAAATGCCTCGAAAATTCTTTGGAAATGTTTATAAAACTTAGTTTAAAAACTATAAACTTTTTCTATATGAGGATACATTGTGCGTTGTTAAATAGACGTTAGTTTTGGAAACTTTAAGACTTACATACAAGCATTTCCTAAAGTCCTCGATTTGAGTATTCAACTTATGATCCTTCCACAATTACCTAAAGTGCCCAAATTACAACACTTTTCTTCAGATTCCCCCAAAAACTTGGAAAAGGGTATTCCTTGCTCTCTCAATTTCGTGTTATTGGCTTTCTAATCGTTTTCAACTGTTTGGGGGTCTTCCCTTGATCTGAGTGTCAATATGTAATTTTTTAAGCCAATATTTTTACAGTACCCCAAAATCTCCCATAACCCTTTGTGTTTCGGCTTTTGAAGTGCAACTGGGCTACGTTTCATTTTTTCTCCAAACTTCACTTATTTGGTTCTAATGACCTTGGGATGACTTACCATCGTTTTTAACCTTTATAAACGTATTATGTTTTCACTGTAAATAAGAATTTTCGAAAAAGTGAGCTATGGTCTTTTTGTTATCTCGAGTCCGTCTTATGACCTTTTTATCCTCGAAAAGCTGTATGAGAACTCTCTTTTAACCCTAAGACCCCATGTAAAATTTTCAGCAATTTTTTTCGGGACTCCAGAATATTTGAAAACTATAAATTATAGCCTTCAATTCAGCTTCCAAGGGATTGTCTCCAATTTCGTCTAGTTTTTTCCCTATATTTTCCCACGTGTTGTAGGTGACCACTGGAAGCTTTGTACTCCATTTCAGCCTCCAAAAACTTGTTATCTTCCATATCTTTAAATAAATTCTTAAAAAGGGCATATTAGTCATTTCATTTTCCCACGACTTTTGTTATTACCTTCAAACTCTAAAAATCCGATCAACTTTAGTCCGGCCCGATAAAATACGGGTTTTGGGCATGATTTTTTGGCCTGAATTTTGGCTGGGCCGGACCCGATTTTATCACTTTCCCGCAGGCTTTGGCGGCTTAAATTTAAGAAATTTAGTTATTTTTTGGACCCGGCCTGAAAAAGTCCGCCAAACCCGTTCCAAAATTTCGGAACTTGGACAACAAAATTAGGCCCGAACCTAGGCCTTTAAAGTGTCAAGCCCGGCCCGAACCCCGACCTGATCCGGCCCATGACCACCTCTAGCATATTGTACAACTTTTACAAATTTTTTTTCGAAATCATAAAACCTTCAAAAAAAAAAAATTGTGATTATAGACTTTATTTTCGACTTTCGAAGGGCCCTCAATCCCTCATAGATTCTATTAAAAAACATAAAAATTGAATAATAATAATAATAATACTCCAATGCAATTAATCACACTTGTAAAATTGTAATCACAAAGCTTCAACAACTCCATATTCTTCTCATCTCTCTAGTTTCTTCGTCGTCAATCATCTCTCTTTCATTATCTCACTATTCTCCCATCAAATTCCCACTCGAAGTAATTACATTAATTTTCGAAGAAATTTTTATCTGAAACAACTTCAAGTTCATTACTTTCCGTTGTTTAGGCGATTTTCCCATCACCATGGCAGGTGAATTGCTTCTTCCTCCTATTTCATATTATTATGCAATCATTTCTAAATTGAAAATGTAATAATTGTTTTTTTAAGTTAATCTCATATTACATCAGTTTTAAGCTTATAACATAGTTCAATTACATATTTACATTTTTATGGTTTAATTTGCTTTTGACGAATTATTATGGAAGTACTTAATCAAGTGATTTGTATTGAGTTTTAGATTTATACATTTTACTATTATATAATTTATAACTCGTTCTTACAGCCTGTTTGGTAGCTGGTAATAAATTGCCCTTATGGTAATGTGTTTTGACTGTAATTTAGCAAGGAAAATCAATATTGTGATCCTCGCGGTGACACAAGTTCACCCCTTAGTGAGTTTTTACCATGTTTTTTCGATTGCCACTTGTGAGACGGTATGCCGGTATTAGGTGGGAATGAATTTTTTAAGAACTAAAGACAATCTGGGTTATACTAGCATTGCCATCTGGAGTGAATATTGAATTTGCTCACTAGTTTACGTACAAATTCATTCTCACTACTATTGTGGACGATAAGAGGTTTGTTCTTTTGCCACATCATCAAAAGGACAAGCCTATCATGAACAAAAATTTTACCGACAGACAAACCCTATAAAGGTTTATACTTGAGACTCTAGTCTATGTTATAGGACAGTAAGAGAGCCATCCCCAAAAGCTAACTTACGAGGAGGAGAGCCTACTATCCTATATAAACCCCACACCAACCCCCATAAGATCGATGTGGGATTCAAGTCCCATACCTTGCAATGGGATTGATCCATAACACGAGGCCCTATGATAAACCCCTTATTGCTAATGCCTTTAATTTTGTTTATCGAATGTCGTCTACGGTCATGTTGTTTAGTGGGTGATAGTAGAAAACTACTGTAGCTTTCATGCCAATGCACTTTTTGTGGTTTTGCTGTTCTAATACTTGAAATTGTAGTTGATGTACTTAGCATTTCAATGAACCTCAAACAGCGGTCACATTGTCCAAGATTTACAATTCTATGTCTAATAAGAATTGCAAATTTTATGCAGCAATGTCAGGGAAGATTTTTCAAAATGTTTCTGCTGCATACTGCTGCCAACAGAATAGACAATTTCATATTCAATGCAGCAGAAACTCTTTTACCTCGGATTTGCGCAACTCCCTTCCTTTAAAGGGAAGGAAGTCAGCATGGAACGGTATCTTGGCCATGCAGTTGCGCACTTTCTCAATATATCAGAATGGTTTTGTTGGTCGAAGAAGTATTTGCTGCAATGGTCCGTTATAGATTTTCATTATGCTGATCGCTATCCATTGTGAACATAGTATTCTGGCTACCTAGGCTATAAAACTATTTGGTGTTTTTGCTCTCTATTGTTTGACTGGTTCTATTTGTTTTTTTTATTCAAGTAGCTTCTTTTATGATTATATGGAATATTTACTTATTTATTTAATCTGGGTACTTGCTTGTTTTTTAAAGCCAAAATTATTCAATTTGATCTTTCATATATGTTATACTCTTGCAGCAGCTTTATCTTCTGCAGCAGTTCAACCCCTAGAAAAGACTGACTTTGTTAAACTTCAGAATGGCAGGTAAGAGGCTGTTTACATCAAGTGAGTTGTAATTTGCCTTTCCTAATAATATGTGAAATACATGGAATTTTGGCACCTTTTTCTATGGCGTGGTTTGTTTTTATTTGTTTCATGTGTTTGGAGATTGAACTTGTCACAGATTCATCATTTATGGAGGTGACCTTTGTAATAGCTTGTAGGTCAAAGTGAGACTGATTTCTTGATAATTTGATTTAATTTACTTGAGCATCCAGTAAGTGGGTACCTGAGACATAATGTGACAAGTGTATGCTTTGAAATTATAGTAAAAAAAAAAAAAAACTAAAAAAAGGCAATTTTGGGGAATAATATAGAAGTATACGATCACTCTAGCTTGTTGGTTCCAGTTGAATTTTAATCCTTTCACTTGAGACTTGATGATCCTGTGGTGAGCAAAACTGGTTTCATAGTCAATTCGCTATAATTATGTGAACATTAGGTCTTTGTGGCCCTTGTTTCAGAAGTCGTTCCATTCAAATTTCAATGATGAAATGCACATTGAATTAGTAACAATGAGCTGCGATCAGTGAGATTAATCTTTAAACAATAAGATTAGTTTTGGTCAGCAATAACTAAATTGAATTAAGTCTAGCTCCATACAAATCAAGTGAAGGGAACAAGACTTAATTGGAAATTGAAGAGTGTAAAGCATGCCGAGATGAAATTTTGATGTTGAGGGATGTGTAGTTGTGTACGTAGAAGAAAGTATGGGATTGCTTGCCTGTACCAGGGAAAAAGAGATTTAATCTTTGTACCAAGGAAGTATGATAAAAGTGATTTAATCTTGATTTAGGACTATATATGCACAATGGGCTTTGTAACAACCAATCTAATTTCAGGACCTCACTACCCATAAAGTGAGCTGGTCATTCGACTAATCTTCTCTTTTATGTTTTTATATTTTTAATTTTCATATAGCTATGATCTTGTGCTTCACAGTGACTGCGCATTACTATGCATAGATTGCAATTGTTTGAAAGTTTTTATCTGTGTCCCATTCCTATAGTAATTTGGATGGTACCCTCCATATTGGATATTGCTGTAAGCCTGGCTTATTATTATCTAGCTGGCGAAGGAGGATAAATGATTATATAACATTCTAAACAAAGGTAATTCTTTATGCCTTCTGTGCATAAGAGGGATGATTAAGGCCTCCCGAGGGGCCTTCTTGGGACCCGGCTTATTTTCGCCTTGTTTTTTGACTGCGTGCTATGGTCCACCATAGGATTCCCCACGATTGGTTTCGGCCCCAAAAAACCTGTTATCATCCCTTGTATGACCTTTTAAGGACCCAATAAAAACATGTTATCGTCCCTCTTAACGCTTTTTCACCCCAAATTGTGTGGTCTAGGTTCATATTTTAACCATATGGCCACCTTGAAAAGTTTTTGAGAACTTTATGTTATGGATCGATCCATAACATTAAATGTTATGGATCGATCCCATTGCAAGGTATGGGACTTGAATCCCACATCGATCTTATGGGGGGATTGGTGTGGGGTTTATATAGGATAGTAGGCTCTCCTCCTCATAAGCTAGCTTTTGGGGATGGCTCTCCTACTGTCCTACAACAATGGTATCAGAGCCAACCTCGGAGTGGTGGCCTGGAAAGAGCCGGCCGTGACCAATGAGGACGTTGGTCCTTATGGGGGGACGAATGTTATGGATCAATCCCATTGCAAGGTATGGGACTTGAATCCCACATCGATCTTCCTCATAAGCTAGCTTTTGGGGATGGCTCTCCTACTGTCCTACAACAAAATGTTATCAGAGCCAACCTCGGGGTGGTGGCCCATGGAGTGGTGACCCACGGAGTGGTGGCCTGGAAAGAGCCAGCCGTGACCAACATGGCCATGACCAATGAGGACGTTGGTCCTTATGGGGGGACGAATGTTATGGATCGATCCCATTGCAAGGTATGGGACTTGAATCCCACATCGATCCTCCTCATCAGCTAGCTTTTGGGGATGGCTCTCCTACTGTCCTACAACAAAATGTTATGGATCGATCCATAACATTCGTCCCCCCATAAGGACCAACGTCCACGTTGGTCACGGCTGGCTCTTTCCAGGCCACCGCTCCGTGGGTCACTCCATGGGCCACCACTCCGAGGTTGGCTCTGATACCATTGTTGTAGGACACTAGGAGAGCCATCCCCAAAAGCTAGCTTATGAAGAGGAGAGCCTACTATTCTATATAAACCCCACACCAACCCCCCATAAGATCGATGTGGGATTCAAGTCCCATACCTTGCAATGGGATCGATCCATAACACTTTATTTCTGAGACCTTAGAAACTCAAAAAACAGTGGATAATAGCCTTTGTTAAGGCCTCCTGAGAGGCCTTCTCAGGACCCGTCTTATTTTTGCTCTGTATTTTGATCGCGTGCTATAGACAACCACTTGACTCCCCACGATCGGTTTCTGCCCCTAAAACCCTATTATAATCCCTCTTATGACCTTTTTTGAAAAAGGGAAAAACAACTATTTGCCTATTTTAGGACCTTATAAAAACTTGTTATCGTTCCTCTTAAGGCCTTTTCACCCCAAATCACTTGATTTGGGTTCATATTTTAATTATACTGGTACTCAGGAAAGTTTTTGCCAACCTTTTTCCGTGACTACGGAAACTCAAAAAACAGTGGATAATAGTCTTTGATTGAGGCATTCCGAGAGGCTTTCTCGGGCCTGTCTTATTTTCACCCTATTTTTTGACCGCACGCTATGGATCACCACAGGAATCCCCACGATCGTTTTTGACCCTAAAAACCTATTATCATCCCTTTTATGGCTTTTTCCGACAAGGGAGAAACTGCTATTTCAAGGACCCTATTAAAACTTGTTGTTGTCTCTCTCAAGACGTTTTTAACTCAAATTGCCTAGTTTAGGTTTATGTTTTAACCATACGGGGACCCCGTAAGCTTTTTGCCAAGTTTTTTTCCGGGACCCTGGACCCTAGAAACTCAAAAACAATGGATAATAGCCTTTAATTGAGGCCTCCCAAGGGCCTTCTTGAGACTCATCTTATTATTGCCTTGTTTGTTGATCTTGAGGTATGAACCACTTCAAGACTCCCCACTATTGGTTTCGGCCCTTAAAATATGTTATCATCTCTCTTTTGGCCTTTTCAAACACGGGAAAAACAACTATATCAAGGACCTTACAAAAACCTGCTATCATCACTCTTAAGGCATTTTCACCCCAAATTGCCTAGTTTGGGATCATATTTTAACCATACGTGCACCTTGAAATGTTTTTGCCAACTTTTTTTTCAGCGCCTCGAAAATTCAAAAAACTATGGATAATAGTCTTTGTTGAGGCCTCTGTAGGGGCCTTCTCGGGACCCGTCTTATTTTCGCCCTGTTTTTTGAATGCGAGCTATGGACCACCACAAGACTCCCCACGATCGGTTTCGACCCTGAAAAATCTATTATAATCCATCTTATGGCCTTTTCCGAAAAAAGGAAAAAATAACTATTTCAAGGACCCTATTAAAATGTGTTATCGTCCCTCTTAAGGTCTTTTCACCCTAAATTGCCTGGTTTGAGTTCATATTGTAACTATAACGGTATCTCGGGAAGTTTTTGCCAACCTTTTTTCCAAAACCCAGGAAAATATAAAGACTGTGGATAATAGTCTTTGAATGAGGCTTTCTGAGGGGTCTTCTCAGGACCCGTCTTATTTTCGCTTTGTTTATTGACCGCGTGCTATGGTCCACCTTGGACTCCCAAAGATTAGTTTCGGCTCCTAAAAACATGCTATCATTACTCTTGTGGCCTTTTTCGCACAAGGGAAAAACAATAGCTATTTCAGGGACCTTATAAAAACCTGTTATCGTCCCTCTTAAGGCCTTTTCACCCCAAATTGCCTGATGAGGTTCATATTTTAACCTTACTGGCACACCAGAATGTTTTTGCCAACTTTTGTACCAGGAGTACAAAAACTCAAAAAAACAGTGGATAATAGCCTTTGATTGAGGCCTCCCGAGAGGCCTTATCGAGACCCGTCTTATTTTCGCTTTGTTTTTTAACCGCATGCTATGGACCACCAAAGGACTCCCCATGATCAGTGTTGGTCCTTAAAATCTTGTCATTATCCCTCTTTTGGCCTTTTCCGAACAAGGGAAAAACAACTATTTCGAGGACCCTATAAAAACCTGTTATTATCCCTCTTAAGGCATTTTCATCCCAAATCGTCTGATGTGGGTTCATGTTTTAAATATATGAGCACCCCGGACAGTTTTTGCCGACTTTTTTTTCCGAGACCTCGAAAACTCTAAAAACAGTGGATAATAGTCTTTGATTGAAGCCTCCTGAGGGGCCTTTCTGGGAACCGTCTTATTTTCTCCCTTTTTTTTTTGACCGCATGCCATGGACCACCACAGGACTCCCAACGATCGCTTTCGGTCCCTAAAAGCCTATTATCATCCCTTTTATGGCTTTTTTCGAATAAAGGAAAAACTACTATTTCAAGGACCCTATAAAAACATGTGATTGTCCCTTTGAAGGCCTTTTTTACCTCAAATCGCTTATTGGGTTCGAATATTAACCATACGGGCACCCTGTATAGTGTTTAGCAATTTTTTTCCCTGGACCTCGTAAACTAAAAAAACTGTGGATAATAGTCTTTAATTGAGGCCTCCTAACGGGCCTTCCCTGGACCCGTCTTATTTTTGCCATGTTTGTTAGCACCATAGGACTCGCCACGATCGGTTTCGACCCTTAAACCTCTTATTTATCCCTCTTTTGGCCTTTTCGAACAAGGAAAATACAGCTATAACAAGGACCTTATAAAAACCCGATATTGTCTGATCCCTCTTAAGGCCTTTTCACCCCAAATCGCCTGAGGGTAACCATATGAGCACCATGGAAAGTTTTTGCCTGCTTCATTTTTTTTTTCCAAGACCTTGAAAACTCAAAAAACTATGGATAGCCTTTAATTGAGGCCTTCCGAGTGGCATGCTCGGGACCCATTTTAATTTCGTCTTATTTTTTGACCATCATGAGGTAGTAGGAGGCATCAAGGTTGATGAATTGACTAGTCTTTTTAATATTTTGATATGGACTATTTTACAAGTTAAAGTAATGATGCGAGTATTTTATGGGTCGAATCATGTATTTTACTATAGGTACATTAGCTAATTAATTAGGTTAAGTGAAATCGTGTCAGGTTGTTGATCAAATTTCCTAAGAGAGTAAGGGATTATTGTTTTTGTTTTCCTAGTTTAAATAGAATTGTTGTTTTTATTACACAAGACACATCAGACCGCGTGTTATGGACCACCATAACGCTCCCCACGATTGCTTTCGGTCTCTAAAAACCTGTCATCATCCCTCTTTTGGCCTTTTCTGAGGGAAAACTAACTATTTCAGGGGCCCTATATAAACCTGTTATCGTCCCTCTTAAGGTCTTTTCACCCCAAATCATGTAGTCTGGGTTCATATTATAACTATACGGGCACCCCAGTAAGTTTTTGCCAACCTTTTTTTTTTTTCAGAGACCCGAGAAACTCAAAAAACTGTGTATAATCTTTGATTAAGGCCTCACGAGGGGCCTTCTTAGTATGTGTTTTATTTTTGCCCTGTTTTTGGACCACGTGCTATGGACCACCACATGACTCTCCACAATTGTTTTCGGCCCCTAAAAACTTATTATCACCCCTTTTATGGCCTTTTCTGAACAAGGGAAAAAAAATTATTTCAGGGACCCTATAAAAACCTGTTATTGTCCCTCGGAAGTCCTTTTTACCTCAAATCGCGTGGGGTGGGTTCATATTTTAACCATATGGGCAATCGACCCAATCGTATAGTTTTTGCCAATCTTTTTTTTGGGACTCGGAAACTAAAAAAACAGTGGATAATAGCCTTTAATTGAAGCTTCTTGAGGGGCCTTTCCTGGATCTGTCTTATTTTCGTATTGCTTGTTGACCGGCTAAGGACCACCACAGGACTCCACACGATCGGTTTCGGCCCTTAAAACCTGTTATCATCCTTTTTTTGGCTTTTTTTGAACAAGGGGAAACTAGCTATTTTTAGCGACCTTATAAAAAAACTTGTTATTGTCCTTCTTAAGGCCTTTTCACCCTAAATCGCCCGGGTTTAGGTTCATATTTTGGGCATCCTGAAAAGTTTTTGCCAACTTTTTTTTTAGGACCTTGGAAATTCAAACAACTATTAATAATAGTCTTTGATTGTGGCCTGGCGAGTGGCCTTCCCGGGACCCGTCTTATATTCTTCTTGTTATTTGACCGCGTGTTGTGGACTACTGCAGGGCTTCCCACGATTGATTTTGACTCCTAAAAACCTATTATCATCCCTCTTATGGCTTTTTCCGAAAAAGGGAAAAACAATTATTTCAAGGACCCTATAAAAACCTGTTATCGTCCCTCTTAAGGTCTTTTCACCCCAAATCATCTCGTCTAGCTTCATATTTTAACTATACGAGCACCTCGAAAAGTTTTTGCCAACTTGATTTCTGGGACCCCGAAAACTCAAAAACTGTGGATAATAGTATTTGATTGAAGCCTCTAGAGGGGCCTTCCCGGGACTCGTCTTATTTTCACCCTGTATCTTGACCTCGTGCTATAAACCGCCAGAGGATTCCCCACGATCGCTTTCAACCCCTAAGAACCTCTTATTATCCCTCTTACAGCCGTTTCTGAACAAGGGAAAAACTACTATTTCAGGGACCCTAGAAAAACTTGTTATTGTCCCTCTGATGGCCTTTTTACCTTAAATCTCCTGGTTTCATATCTTAACCATATGGGCACCCCATAAACTTTTTGCCAACTATTTTTCTAGGACATCGGAAACTCAAAAAATTGTGGATAATGACCAATCTAATTTCAGGACCTTTGTACCTGCAAAGTGAGTTGGTCATTTGACTAATCTTCTCTTTTATGATTTTATAATTTTTTTGAAATATAGCTATGAGCCTATGATCATGGGCTTCACAGTGATTTGTATGCATAGATTGCGATTGTTTGAAGGTTTTTATCTGTGTCCCATTCCTATAGTAATTTGGATGGTACCCCCCGTATTGGATATTGCTGTAGCCTGTAAGCCTGGCTAATTATTATCTGGCTGGCTGAGGAGGGTTGTTCTTTCTTTGAAAGATACATAATTATAAAACATTCTAAACAAAGGTAATTCTTTATGTCTTGTGTGCCTCTTGGATGTTTCCATTGGTTACAGTTCAATATATGTTTCTTTTCTGAAAATGAACAGCACTGAATGTTTATTGACTCAGTTTCACTTGATCCTTAAAATTAATAAATGAAGCAAATTTATCTGTTGTCATCAAACATGCGTGGCATTGGATTGTATCACTGCACCCCAGTTCTATACCATATAAAATAGAAAACCAAAGGACATGAAATGCAAGGTAAAATGATTCTTTGTATCAATGCCAAAATTGGTAAAATTACAATTGAATTGCATTGGCATTCCCCTGCTCTAGTCTGGAGATATTTTGCTGGTGCTGTCAGTTGTTATTATAATTGATTATTCAAAAAATCTCAAAAGGACATAAAAATGCAGGGTAAAACGATACTTTGTAGCAATGCCAAAATTGGTAAAAATTACAATTGAATTGCAATGGCATTCCCCTGCTCTAGTCTGGAGATATTTTGCTGGTGCTGTCAGTTGTCAGTTGTTATTATAATTGATTATTCTAAAATCTCAAAAGGTGCTTCCAAGAAAATGCAAATGTGATTTTCTGATCACCAATTATGTACTATAATAACCACCTTTCGCTTTATGATTTCATCATTATTTGTTTCCATGTGGCAATTCCAATGTCAAAGTGGACAAAAATGAAAACTTGTTTCTTATATTTGTTTTTTTTTTGATGTTTTGATTTGGGTTGTTTTTGTATTTGTTAAAGTGATATCCGAGGTGTTGCTGTTTCTGGTGTTGATGGTGAACCTGTTACCCTAACTGAGCCAGTTTCAGAAGCCATAGCTGCTGCATTTGCTGCATGGCTTTCTGATAAAAAGAAAAGTGATTCTTCCAGGCCCATGAGCGTTTCAATTGGTCATGATTCTCGCATTTCAGCCTCAGCGCTTCAGGTATTTAATTGGCATTCTCAAGTTAATATCGGAACTACCTTATTTTTTCACTTTTGAGCAACCAATAAGCCTTTTGTCTTTGGTACGATGCAGAATTTATTGCAATGTGCTGATGACCCCTTGTTTCTGTTGATGTATATTGTCTTATCGGTGTTGAGTATCATGCTATAGTTGAAGCACCCTCACAATATAAATGTATTTATTGCAAAACCTACTAAGATATACAAGAGTTTACAAAAAAGATGGTAGATGTTAACAAGTCTTCAAGGGAAACCTTCCCTTCATGTTGATGTTATTCAAGTTACTTTAGATTCCTGTGATGCCTTTAACCTCAAAATTTCCCCACACCCTATCTCATACATTGAATACTTCATTCTTAACCTCCACAAAGACTTTTTGAGCATATACGACACTTTCTTGCGGTTTTGGCATGTCTCACGTTCTTTCTAACACCCATTAGATGTTGAGCGATTGTGGCCTTGAGAACCTGAGAAGTGTGGATTATAGCATTTGATATCGGCCTTTGGTTGGCCATTTCGGTTTCCGTCAAACTTAAACCCCATCTTTCTCCCATGTACTTTTGGTAAACCAGGGATGCCCTGAACTTAGTTTCCGCCCGTAAAAACATGTTATCTTCTTTCTACTAAGACATTTTGAACAAAAGATAAACGGGCTTTTTTTGTGCTTCCTACACTATGTTATGACATTTTAAACCCCAAGTTATCGTTGAGGGCCCTCTTCTTGTGACCCAAGGATCATTATGTATTTCGCCCCATTTTTTCTAGGACTCGTAACCCTTAGCAAGTGTAAATTATAGCATTTATTAGACTACCGGTTAGGAGTTTTGGACCCCTTTTTATCTTTCCTTTTTTGTTACGTTGGACGTGAGAGTTTTGGCTGCTAGTGAGTTCTTGTTTTTGCATAGTTGGACTTTCTATTATTTTCAATTTGTCTATCCATCATGTCAGTCACTCTGCTGAAAGCTATGAAACACTTATGGGGTTCCTATGAAGAGTCTGCATATTTGTTTTTTGGCCAAACCTGTATGTATAACTGAAGCATTGCTCAACCAAGGATCTGCGACTGCCCCAAAGGGTCTCTTTCTAGTTTCTACGAATGATGGAGTGTTTTATCCAGTAATTATCTGTGACATGACTTGGCTAAAAGTTTTTTATAAAACCGAAACTAAATAATTTATATAGTGAAGAAGCAGAGCTTCTCTAATTATTCCTTTTGTTTTTAATTTTTACTGATTGGACGATAAGAAGATGTCTTTATTTCTGTTGTTATCAGGATGCTGCGTCTCGGGGGCTGATGAGTGTTGGTGTCGATGTTTTGCATTTTGGGTAAGTTATATTTTTCAGTTTGCTTTTATTCCTTATGTTTGGCTACACCTCTAATGAGTAGTTTGTTTGCTCAATATTGCATATTATTCTCGCTTAGGCTTTCTTGTTTAATTTACCTGGACTCATGTAGACTTGGCAATAAAGTATATCTCAGCAGCTTGATGAAATCTCAAAGGAAGGTAAAAAAATTTTGATGTTTGGGAGCCCATTAAATTTAAGAAAGTTGTATATTGATGTCCTATGAAGAATGGGAACTTCTAGGATCTAGAGTTTTGATGTTTCAGAAACTCGGACACTCGGAAATTTCTAGAGAACTCTTCATATTGTTTGGGAAACTTAACTTGAAAACCAAAAACGTTTCCCATATGAGAAAACTTCATGTGATGTTAAATAAAGCGTTTTAGGAACTTTGTGGCTTACATACGAGTGGTTCCTAATGTTCTCAAGTTGAGCACCTGACTTATGATCATCTTGTGACCCATCTCATGTGCCCGAGTTACTTTTTTTCTAGATTCTTGTGAAAACCTCAAAAAAGGATATTTTTTCCTATATCGTGTTATTAGCTTTTTAGCCATTTTCAACTGTTTGGGCCTTATTTTAGGTGATTGTAAAATTTTGAGGGTCAGCATGTAAAATTTTAGGTCATTGTTTTTTCGAGACCCTCGTTTTTGGATTTTGGAGGGCCTTCTAGGTTTCCATTTTGTTTTCTCTCCAAATTTAACTTGCATGTGGTAATTTTGGGATGATCCACAATCGTTTATATCCGCTAAATACTTGTTATCTTTTCTCTTTAGAGTATTCCTGAAAAAGGGCACACCGATCGTTCTGTTATCTTGGGACCTTTGTATGACCTTTTGAACACTAATAAGTTATTTAAGGGCCTTATTTTGACTTTAGGGGCACCATGTAATTTTTTTGTGGGACCCCGAAACCTTCGAAAACTTTATTTTTGGCTTTGTCCCAGGCTTTGTCTTGTTTTTGCTATGTATTTCTTACACGTGTTGTAGGTGATCCTAGGATGCCCTACGCTTGGTTTGAGCCTCTAAAAACTTTTTATCTTCCCTCTTTAGACGATATTCGAAAAAGTATACTAGTCTTTTCATTCTTCCGTAACTTATCTTATGACTTTTCGAGCCCTGAAAATCTGCTCAAGACTCTCTTTTGACCATGGGAGCACATTTTAAAATTTTCTGCAATTTATTTTTTCAGGGACATCAAAATATCCAAAAAGTATGAGTTACAACCTTCTTTTTCGCCTTTTTGAGGGCTGTCTCCAACTTCTTATTGGCCTATTTTTCTTCCATGTGTAGTAGGTGACCTTGAGACACCCCGTGTTGGATTTTGACTTCAAAAAAATAAAGATCTTCTTTCTTTAGAGAAATTCCAAAGTAAAGATACAAATACATTAATAATGCAACGATCCCATTTAACGTAATTGCCAAAGTGTTGAGCCTTTTCCCTGAACACTAAAAATGAATACTTTTAATATGCACTCTGCCTTGGGCTCGCCGACAACTGCTGCCTGTCGAAGTTGTCAAGAATTTGGTGTTACTCTTTTTAAAGGCTTCCTCTATTCTTAGATCCTTATTCCTAAACACAACTTTTGTCAGGTGCTTTCTCTATTCTCAATAGTAAGGTCGATATAGGTGGACGGTGGTGATAAATTTGTTATTGAACCGTAGTTAATGTTTTATTCAAGATTTATTTTCTTGCTTGTAATATTGTATAAAATTATATGATTATGTATAGAATATTTTTGTTTTTGTTTACATTTTTGTTTTTTGAAATTATTTATTTTCCTACACATTTTTCCTTTTCCTTGTTTTCGGGAATTCACGTTTCCGAAATGTTTTCGTTTTGGAAACTCTAGCCGAATCCGTGCCTACATATTTGTTGATTACCTTTAGTGCAACAAAAGAGCCTAACCTCATTTCTCATAGGATATGATCACTCTTGATGCTTAGCAAACAACGTTTTTGTAACTATTTTCTTTTTATCATAGCCAATTCAAGAATTTGAGTAAAGTGTCCCGGTTTACCAGATTTGAATAGAAAGTTTTCAGGACGCCTTTCAAGAGGTATGCTGTTAAGGGAGTGAACCGCAGAAACTATCTGCACATACTATTACTAATATTTTTTTTATTACACAAAGAAGTTGTCATAAAATTAACAAAGGGGAAGGTGGCTCTGAATTGTTTGGTCAGCTAATTGGTTTTGATGGGTTGTTTGTCTTTCTTCTTTTTTTTTTATTTTAATTTTTTTTATGACTGATCTTCCATACTTAATCCAAAACCTTTACATTCTGTATGATCACATATTACTCTAATGGATTTTTCTTCAATTTTGAATTGAATTTTATCTATTTCATTGACAAAATGGCCCTCAATTTGGAAAGGACTCTTTCTATGTTTTTGATCTATTCTTATATTTTCTGCTTATTTCAATTTACAATATTATACTAAATAGAAACCCTTTGAAAAAGGTGTGTTACGATGACTATCATCACGGTAGCTCCCAATTTTAGAGTGGCTTAGAAGATTTTTATGACTTTTGTTAGTCTTTGGAATATAATAGCAAGCTGTTTACCTTTCTATTCTCTATTAGCCACTTGTGGGTGACTAGGAGTTGTGGGAGAGAATTAGTGAAGCATCAAAATTTACTTTCTTTTCTGCTGACTCGTAACTGATGTCTGTTTTATGCAACTACTTATTCATGTCCCATACTAAGAGATATAGTTGAAAGGTTAATGAATAAGAAAGAGCCATTGATGTACTTCATTAAATGTTGGTCTTATTTTGCTTGTGGTCAAGGAATTGAGGGAAGTATTATTATGTACTCTCCCCTCGCAAATATTTGTCTGTTTGGTCTATTTCTTACTGTAGTTGTGTGGTCTCCTTATTTTTCTCTCACAAACACGTGGTGTACTCTTTTAATTTTCATCAAATCCACTCAAACACACATATTGAAGCTCATATCAAAAGCAATGAAGCAAGTATTTTGGGATGTTAGAAGTAAAAACATGCTGTCCGAAGCATCCTAGAACTGTTGTAAAGTGACTGTATATCTTTTCTATACTCGGAAGTAAAGGTCTTCTTTCCTTTTCAATTGCTTGATTTGAAAACACTGGATGCATACTAGTAATGGATTGCATCTCTTGCATGGACACTATAATTCTTTTGATGGTTTTATTTTGACAAACTTCAGCACTTCCATTCAGGCTAGCTTCTACACCTGCGATGTTTAATAGCACTCTTACTGAAAATGAGGAGGTCAGGTGTCCGGTTGATGGATCCATCATGATAACAGGTATTCTATAATTCTTGCATTGGTAAACTATTTGCCTATTGGCAGCTATGATACATTCTCTTGCTGGTGTATAGTTTGGATATATTTTCAGTTTTTGTCTGTCAAATCTGATTCATATGGATGCATACTGAACTAATGCTTTGTTATATACTTATGTCAGCTAGTCATCTTCCTTACAACAGAAATGGGTTCAAGTTTTTTACCAATTCTGGAGGACTTGGTAAAGCAGATATCAAAGATATCCTGGAGTGTGCTTTTGATATATACAAAAAGTTTATGAATGAAGGTCTTGAAAAATCACAGGGAAAATCTTCTGCATCTGTGAGAAGAGTAGATTATATGGCAATTTATGCGTCTGATCTTGTGCAAGCTGTTCGCAAAGCAGCAGGAGAGAAAGGTGGTTTTGCAAGCCCCCGCCCCTGCCGCCTCCCCCCTCCCCTCCCCCCCACACACACACAGAGTAACCTAAATACTCCCTCTGTTCCGTTTTTTTTTTTTTTTTTTTTT
>PYUH01004034.1:333388-351535 GCA_016808085.1 Suaeda aralocaspica | reverse complement strand
TTTTTTTTTTTTTTTTTTTTTGGAGGAACCCTCTGTTCTGTTATTCTCTTTCCAATATCTGTCGAAAAGCACATTCCAAGAAAGTGGGGAGGACTCATGAAATGGGTCGTTTTTGTTTTTCAGTAGGTGAGAGGATGTAGTAGTAAGTGATTGTGAAATCAAGTGGATCCAACTATTTGGGTAAGGAAGGATAAAAGGAGGAAAGCTTTTACCAAACAAGAAGTTAATGAGGAAAGAACTGTATGAAACACACGAAAACAGAAAGTGGGAAGAATTCAAGGAATGAAGGAAAAAAAAAATAGTTTGCTGATATCATCTCTCCTTTTCTGACCATTAATTTTTTTGTGTAAATATCCACAAAGATGTATTATGGGTCATTTTGTTTGCTCATAAACTTATTTACTTTGTCTGCATAGTCATACTATTAATTTGAACGAAGATAGCATCAGCATCTTCCAAGAAACTAAGAAAATGTTTTATTCTTCTGATCAATATGATGAATCTTTTGGAAGCGCGCAGGAGTAGATATATAGCTAATTCTAGGTGATGGGTAAAGAGCTCATGTTTGCCTTAATAGAAGTAGGAAAAGATGGTAGTTATTATAATATTTTATATATCATCCGTTTCTACTGAAATTTGGTTGGTATTCACAGTCTTGTATCTGTTTCTTTGTGTCAGAGAAGCCCCTGGAAGGCTTTCACATAGTTGTTGATGCTGGCAATGGAGCTGGGGGCTTTTTCGTTGTAAGTTTTCTTTTGCCTTTTAGAATTAAGTCAAGGCTATGTTATAACTACATTTACCAAAAGTCTGAACATGTCTACTTATATAATAGCTACGTTTATCATTGGTGTTTTTTTGCTGTTACATGTAGGATAAGGTGCTTAAGCCTTTGGGTGCTGTCACTAACGGCAGTCAATTCTTAGAGCCAGATGGTAATTGATGATATTATAGAGTTGTTTAGATGGGGTTCTTTATGCTTTTGTATTTTGTAATCATCTTGATCTGTTTTAGGTATGTTTCCAAACCATATTCCAAACCCTGAGGATAAGGCTGCAATGACAGCAATCACTCAAGCAGTTATTAATAACAAAGCGGATTTGGGCATCATTTTTGATACTGATGTGGACAGGTAATAATTTGCTAATGATATATATATATGTGGTATGATTGTTTTCTTATAATATTTTCTTTTCATAGATCTGCTGCTGTAGACTCTAATGGTCGTGAGCTGAATCGAAATCGTTTAATTGCTCTAATATCTGCCATAATCCTTGAAGAAGTAAGATCTTATGTGTGGATGCATAACTATTACTGTTTATTTGATATTTGTTGAAAAATGACATTGTTTCCCTTTGAATATTTGTATCAGCATCCAGGGACAACTATTGTTACCGACAGTGTGACTTCAGATGGTCTCACTGAATTTATTGAAAAGAAACTTGGTGAGTTGTATTATAACAATCACTTTAAATTGATGCTCCACGAAGGAGTTGAATTATTTATTTATATATTTTCTTACTGATGTATATATGTATGTTATCTGAGAACTTTTTGTCAACTATTTATGAATAGGAGGAAAGCATCACAGATTCAAAAGAGGGTACAAAAATGTAATTGATGAAGCTATTCGTCTGGTAATTATTCTATTTGTTCATCAGTTGATCTTTTTAGAGGCTGTGATGTTTACTTTGAATACAGTATTACTATCGATCCTTTCGTCGCTTCTGTTTTGGAAGTGGGGTACTGGGATGCCAAGGCCTTGTTATATTCATCTATTTGTTTTTGAGTAGATTTCTTGATATCTACCATTAGGTTTGCATGCTTCTTAATTAAATAATGGAGTATGTAATTGTACTTTGACTTCTTTTTCTCCATAAATTTCTCTGATGTTTCAATTAAAATGACTTTCCTGTAATATGAAGCTTCATTCATCTTGTATAAACACTCAAATGTACAGTGCTTTCTTGTTAGAACTTGATTGGAGAAGAGTCACATTTGGCCATTGAGACCAGTGGCCATGGTGCCTTAAAAGAGAATCACTGGCTTGATGATGGGGCATACCTCATGGTAGGTCATTCTTCTTTATCTTGTCACCTTTTTATATATGCTTTGTATCTGTATGATTCCTAAGCAAAACATGTCTGTTCCAGGTCAAGCTTTTGAATAAGCTTGCTTCTGCGAGGGCATCAGGTATGGAAGGGGGCAGCAAAGTTTTGACTGATTTGGTAGAAAGTCTACAAGAGGCTGCTGTTGCTGTCGAATTGAGATTGAAGATTGATCAAAATCATGTAGATCTTAAAGGAGGGTGAGCTACAGCTCCTGAACTCCTTTAGCATATTATTTCTTTGAATTTGGCATTATTATGTCATAAATAATTATTAAATTTGGTCAGATCCTTTCGGGACTATGGAGAAGCTGTGCTGAAACACTTGGAAAACGTAGTAGATTCGGGTCACAAGCTTGTGAAAGCCCCAGTTAATTACGAAGGCGTAAGTTCTCTTATTGCTTCTCCCTCATGGGCCTCATCTATATCCTCAATGAAAATATTGGCCATTCACACTTTGTAGTTAACTTTGTATTATCTTCCTCTGTTGCACTGCCTCCTATTTACCAAGTTTGTGTCCGTAACATGAACAGATTAGAGTTTCCGGCTTTGGTGGATGGTTTCTCTTAAGACTCTCACTTCATGATCCTGTTTTACCCCTCAACATTGAGGTAAATATTAAAGTACTTTTTTAGATCTATTAGCAGTTAAGACACTATGGATTTATAATTGAGGAACTACTTCTTATATATTAACAGGCACCAAGCAACGATAAAGCTGTGAAACTTGCACTTGCTGTGCATGAAGCTGTTAAAGAGTTTCATGCATTGGATACATCATCATTGGACAAATTTATCCATAAAAGTTGAGTATGTTCCCGTAACTACTCATGTTCTGCTCACCCATGGCTGTTACCTGACTTGAAGGTTGACACAAGTTGTACCTGCCGAGAGAGAATGCTAATACAGAAGTAACTCTGTACTCTTTCTAGGTATTTAGGAAACTTTTTTTACCCCTTGTTTGGTGAAGAGATATTAGGATTCTAAGAATGAAGATTTTTTTAACATGGTAAAAAAGGATTGATTGTTTTACCCGGTCGAAGACATGCTTCATTAGCAACGTACACAAAAGTTGAATTGATGATAGAAATGGTAATGCCTAAAGAACGGTCAGATAAACAGTATGATGTACATTCTCTCCATTCTTCATGGATTGAGTTTTATAGTCTATTGTATACTTGACTAAAGTTGCATATGCGTAGCATTTTGTTCTTCCATTAGGAAGCTTTGTTCTATGATGGGAAGACTATGTTTGCTCGCAAATGATTTTTCATCGTTTTTGTATTTTTCTTTGTTTTGGTAAGGGATGATCGGATGAAAATCAATTTTCTTAATGATAGAAAATTTCTCTTTAAAAAAGAATACTCATTTTTCTTTTGTAAACAAGGTGATTTTCATTTTAGTCGATACCTCTTCTATTCCTCTCCTTATGCAATATGTCACTCTCTTCCTTTTCCTTCAATTTCCTTTTTCCTCGTACGTTCTCTTTAACAAAATAAATGATAAAATTCTTTGACATTTGTGCTTTCTATGGAAAATATTTTCCATCAAAAACAAACAGAACTAATATAAACCAATAATAGCGAATTGGACAAATTGGACAAGTGCACAACCATTGTATTTTCATAATGCAAACTATAAATCATTGTATTTTCATGGTAATATACGTTCTTAAAAACCCATTTTTACATGATTTTTTTTTTTTTTTTTGGTGAGATCTCTCTTTATATTACATACAATTACACAAATGACTAACAAACTCTGGTAAACAATTTTAAAATTTCAACTTACATGTCTACAAATTCAAAGAACTGAAAATATGATATTGTCTCCTTACTTTTTGTTCACTCCATTTGATTTTTTTTTTTTTTTGCATGGGATTCAAATTAAAGCGGGATGAACGTTCAAGAACAGGGAGCATGTGGAAAAGAAACTCAAATTAAGTTAGTAAACACATCCTCCACCGTAAATGCCACCAACACGAGTCTTATCGCGACCATTAAGCGTTTTTGTAGGCTTCTCAACTTTTTTATTATTAGGTTTCACTTCACCATCATCGGCCCACGAAAAACACAAGCATATATATAATTGAAACAGACATAACAATCAAACAAAACACCACCAATGCTCTAAGCCACCACGTACCCCTATATGAAAATTGCTTAGCATCACTCACTCAATTAACTCATTTGTTTTGTTGGTGATGATATGGCACACAATGTTGTGAAAAACAAGAATTTAAAGCCTTAAGAGGTACAATGTATAACTCATTGATGATATTATTAAACATAAGTCGTAAGATTAAGATTTTCATCTAATTAATTAGGACGTGTGTGCGTGTGTGACTTTAATTTTTGAGAAAGTCTTGCAAAATACAATCTAAGACTGAGTTTTAACAAGTTTTTACCATAGACCGATTATGATTAGTACAATAAGATAATTAGTATAATAATTTTTTAATTAATGCTTTTCCCGCATGACATTACCATAGACCAAATTATAATATATGGCATATAATTTTATTATTATCCTACCACATCTAACAAAAATATAGATTGAAACAGACAATTAAATTGAACACAACAATAAATTTATTACACCATCTAAATAGACAATGCCAACTATTGATCATTTTATTTTCATAGTAATGTTCTTTAGAAGTTAATTAGAACCCATATTTTTATATTACATACATTACACACAAATCACTAATAAATTAATAAACTCATTGTAAATTAAACAAAAACTGTCACAAATCACACAAATAAATCACACGTCTAAAAATGCAAGAAGTGCATGAAAAACATGATATAGTTCACCCCATATGAAAATCTTTTACAAGGGATATATATATATATATATAAAACAAAGTAAAGTCAGGTGAACGTTTAAGAACAGGAAAACATATAGGAATCAAGTACACTACGTACTAGTAATTGATCGATATTGATTTAGTTAGATGAAAGTCATAGCATGTCGTATCATGTTTATCCTCCACCACCCCCGCATCCTCCACCACCCCCACATCCTCCTCCACCACCACCAACGAAAAGACCGCCAACACGAAACCTGTCAACACGACGACCACTACGTTTTTTCTTAAGCTTATTATCATCTTTGTTAGGCTTACCATCATCCGCGCATGCAAACATAAGCATAGATATGATTGAAACAGACATAACAATCAAACACAACACCACCAATGTACCTTGAACACTTCCTAGCAACTTCAAACCACCACCCCCATATGAATATTGCTTTACATCACTCAATAACCTCATTTTTATTGTTGGTGATAATTAATTTGGCACACAATTATATGGAATTGTGAAAACCAAGAGGTTAAGGGGTATTATTTATAAGATAATTATATATATAAGTATATTAATGAAGTATAATTCAATGATTATATCAAACATATGTAAGAGTAAGATATTCCTTATATTAATTAGGACGTGTATGTGTGACTTTAATTTTTGAGAAAGTCTTGCACAATTCAGTCTGACTTTCATTTGACAAGTTCTTGCATTATTCGAACTTCTTTTTTGTGCTGACATTAGACCTGTTATTATTTGTTTAACAAGAAAAGTATTAAAACGACAATCTCAACCAATTGAAAGCATAAGCCGATGATTGGTGCCCAAGAATCTTATACTATATTCTATCACAGTTCCTTTTTTAAGATAAAAAATTAAATTAAGTAATGTATCCCACTCATCAATGCAGTATATGTATGTAGTTGAGAACAAGATTACAATTGTTATAATCGTATCAACAGTTAATTCAATAAACAAGGGTACATAAAGGCTATGTAGCACGAAAACAATATAGTTCTAAAACATAAATATTTTTGAAATGAGGAAGCGCTACTTTGATTTCTTAAAACAAGGAAATGAGCCTGGGAAACGTAAAGGAAAATGAATAATATCGGAAAAAAAAAAACAATGTAAACAGAACAAAAAAAAATTATACATAAACATATATGTTATAAATCTTGAATAAGCATTAATTACGTTCCGACAATAAATTTATCGGCACTTGAACATTCAAGAGTTGTTGACGAAGACATTGTACATGTAAAGGTTGGTCATTGGTTATTCCAAGTGTTTTCAGGTCCGGGTTCAACACTTTGGCATATTGAATGAGATCTTTGCATTATATATGTATATATGTTCTTACTTCGAAAATTCTCAAAGTAGGAAAAATATATAACAATTTTTTTAATGCTAAAATCTAGTGTGGGGCGCGTGTTGGTGACATCTACTGCACGTACTTAAAAAGCAGGCGAGAAGACAAGACGAAATCTGGAAGTCCCTTGCAAGAACCGAAAATAAAGGCTATAATTCACACTTTTCAATTCGGAGAACCTGGAAACATTTCTTATTTTTTATAATGTGCCCATATGATTAAAAGAGGACCCCCAAGAAACTTTTCAAGGTTTAAAATGTTATAAGGTGAGTCCCAGGAGACAGAAAAAACTAGGGTATCCTTTTTCAGAAATTATCTAAACAAGGAGGACAACAACTTTCAAGAGGCTGAAATCGAGAGTGAAGCATCCTAGGGTCACCAACAACACGTGGGAGAAATATAAGGAACAAAACAAGATAGAGCCAAGCCGAAAATGAAGGCTGCAATAATTTACAGTTTTCGGAGGTTGGGTCACGGAAAAAAAATTGTCGAAAATTTTACATGGTGTCCCTAGAGTCAAAAGAGGGCATTGGACAACTTGTTGGGGTTGAAAAGACCATAAGAAGGCTTCGGGATAACAAAAAAAAACAAATGTGCCAATTTCGAGAATCCTCTAAAGAGAAAACATAAAAAGGTTTTAGAGGCTAAAATTAAAGATCGTGGGTCACCCCAATGTTATTAGAAGCATGCATGTGAATGAATTTTAGAAAGAAAACGAAACGGAGCCCGAAAAGCCCATCCATCAAAGCTTGAAAACAAAAAATATATATATAATTCACATTTTTCATGCGGGGGTTCTAAAGTTCTGGAAAAAAAATTGCCAATATTTTTACAATGCGCATGCCCCCATGGTCAAAATTAAAGAGGCCCCTCGAGAAACTTTTTGGGGTTTGAAAGGTATAGGTTGAGTCATATAAGAGTGAAAAGACCAGTGCATATATGTGCTCTTTTTTGAGAATTTTATAAAAAAAGAAGGATAATAGCTTATTAGAGGCTGAAATCGAGTGTGAAGCGTCCTGGGTCTCCAACGGACATGCAAGTGGGATAAAGATAGGGAGAAAACAAGACAAAGCCCGAGACAGCTTTCGGAAGCCAAAAGTAGCCTATGTTTTTGCATTCCAGAGTGTTACCATTGGCTTCGTCTTGTACTCACCCTATTTTTTTTCAACCACATGTTGAAGGTCACTACAGAATTCCCCACAATCGATTCCGGCTTCTAAAAACTTATTATAATCTCCCTTTCGAAGATATTTCAGAAAAAAGTGAACTATAATAGCCTTTTCGCTCTCCCATGACCTTTTTATGGCCTTTTCAACATCGATTATATTAGTTGCCTAGCGTTCGAATATTGAGAATTTCGGATATGTAATCAAATTACCATTTCGTTTAATTTTTTTTTTTCCTAGCTAGTTGTTTAGGTTTGTAATTTGGTAAGTACGAAGTAGAAGTATTGTTTAAATGCCTATTTATATAATTATATGTGTGATTTGTATCTACAATTTGATGAATGCGTTTGAGTAATTATTAACTACGGTCGATTATAATGTATATATATATATTTTAAATCGTGATTCGTGAATGGTAAGTGTTTCTTCTAATGTTCTTGACTGCTTTCTTTTGGTATGCACTTACATAAATTTGACATGGCTACATACTACATGCACAATCCACATTCGAATACGATAGAGTGAAGAGAGGGTTGTATTTTAGGATATTGATCAGACTAAAACAATTGTTAATCCAATTCCAATTCCAAACTAAATAATCTGAGACAATCAATGGTATTTTCAATCACCCACAAAAAACAAATTCATCTTAAACAATTTCAATTCAATTTCAATTACTACGTAAATTTATTCTCCTTGGTGAGTAAGAGAAATAGAGCATAGTGGGGTATTAATCTCACATATAAAAAAAAACTCAAAGTACGCAGTACGCATAAATTAAAACTAATAATGGATGTGGTTAGTGAATGAGGGTCATAAACTCATAATTACTACTCCGTATATAGTAGTATATATCTCGTAGAATTCAACAACCTCCACATCCTCCTCCTCCTCCGCATCCTCCACCACCTCCTCCTCCGCATCCTCCCCCACCATCAAAAAATAATATTCCACCAGTACTACTCCTACCACGGTCACCACGATGCTTTTTAGGCTTACCATCATCGGCACACCCAAACACAAGCATAGATTGAAACGGACATAACAATCAAACACAACACCACCAACATAACTTGAACACTGCCTAGAAAGTCCAAACCACCACCCCCATATGAATAATGCTTTACATCACTTAACAACCTCATATTTTTTTTTGTTTTTGTTGGTGATAATTTTGTACTCAAGAATAATATAACATGAAAAGCAAGATATCACGGGTATTATATGCAGGATAAATACAAGTACTCCGTTAGTATTATGGAATGATTTCAGTAATTAAGTTCTCATAATCTCATTGAATTGAATGTTGAAATTTCATTAGTACAAATAAGACGTACATTCGTTTAGCTAATTAGCCACGCGTATGTGCAACTTTAAAATCTAAGAAAGTTCACATTTTGACTATTGACAAATTCTTGGAACTTTTCTTTTTTATTTATTATATTATTTTTTTTTAATACGTTGACTGTTGACTCATTAATTTTGTTTATTAAGGAAAGGTTGATTTTAAATTTTTCAGGGCTAGTAACTAGATGGCAAAGCTTTCTGTTTGTGCATTATTATTATGAGGTACAAGCAAATGCAAAATAATAATAATAATAATAATAATAATAAATGTTCATTTAGTTTGAAATAAGCTAAGAATAAATTTCACGCTACAACCTGGGTTATCCATGTATTCATTCGTGATTGATATCATGTTTCGATCAGCTGCTAAAAAGAATCACAAAATTTCTTACACGAAAAGACAAAATTAACTTACCTTGACTATTTACAGGCACATTCGACACATTGAACTGTTGTCCTCCTTAGTCGTTAGTCCTTACCCTAATATATAATGGAAGTTTAATTCATATACGCAATTTGAGAGGGTGGAAAATTCAAGTGCTTTGAAAAGTCAACTCTCATAATTTTTGTTTATCTTTGATGTTCTGGGCAAAATTATAAACAAGACATTTATATTCTATAAGTCGTTATTTTTTTTAGATCGTTATATATTACTTTCTTTTTCGATCATTGATATAATTGGTGTGTTCTTTTCAAATTATTTTTAATATATAAAAAAAACTAATGTATATTAGAGGAATTACAAATCATATGATCAATTAAAAATATTATAAAATATTACAAATCATATTTACTATCTTAATAAAAAAATATTATAAACCTAATAAAGTTGTTTGGTAGAGAAAAATATAAAACATCCCAAAACAGCATATGTAAAGAAAAATAGGGAACGGAGCGAGTAGATATTTCCTGAGCTATACTCAATTATTACAATATGCTAAAAGAATAATTAGAAATAAGATGTAGTGCATACGTTTTATATATTATTTTATATATATTTGCAAATAAATACCTACCACTCCTTCCGTTCCCTAATTTCTTTGTCCTTCACTATTCATCTCTTCATTATTGTATATGATATTATAATAGTAATGGGGTCAAATTGGGATAATAATTGATGAAAGAGAAATAACTTGGAACTAATAGTGGGTGATGTGTGGGGTCCATTTTAATAAAAAATATTATAAACCTAATAAAATTGTTTGGTAAAGAAAAATATGGAACATTCAAAAAACAGCGCATATGTAAAGAAAAATAGGGAACGGTGGGAGTAAAAAATAACAATACCCTAAATATATGTAAGTTAGTTTGTATAATTTGGGAGGGAAATGTAGGAGCTGAAAAAGTTGTAATAATGACAGCCGCTTTGCTATAGGCCGGAAAAGCATTAGCAACAGTGCGTAAACCGAAACTTATTCTCCAGAGTCTTGCAACTAAGCTCTTCAAACCTTACTAGCTCTTCACTCATTAATCCTTAATAAAGGATATAGATAGATGTAGATTATTAATAATGTCTAGTACATCTTTATACACTAAAAGAAACAAAGAAACGTCGTACATTTCACATACTTGTAACAATTGGATTTTTTATATTTCACAAATAATATCCGGTTATTATAACTAATAAAAAACGGAGGTAGTATATGCCTTTATGTAAAACTAATTAATTAGGTGTCGAACCCCATTTACTTCTCTATTAGTGAGTTGTACTCTGCTAAATTAGAAAATTCTAAAATAAACCAATTTGTAATAAGCGTAAGGGAGCAAGACATCATTCGATTCTTTTGAACTAAATTGAGTTGAACAAAATTGAATAAACTAGCTGAATGCCTGAATGTAATAATCAAACTTTCCAAGCTTTATTAGGAGATTGATGGAGATCGATTATTTACATAGACTATATATACATAAAATTATCTATTCAAATTAATTAAAGTACGTACTAGATCCCTTAGGCCTTAAAATTTGCTACCAATGAGTCTTGTCATTTTATTATGGATAATATCTAATCAATCACTGTGATATGTATAAATAGCAAATCACATAACATTTTCGTAAATAAGTAGAAAACTTTATTACTACACTACCCTTTAAAATGCATATAAAAAGACGACTTTACCCCTTAATTTCTAACATATTACCCCAAAATGCCATTGTGATATGCAAAATTACATATCACAGTGATTTACTGGTCAATCCTCATTTATTATTAGCGAGAGGGGGTAATGTAGCAATATTGCTTACTAAGAGTTGTATTTACATATGTTACCTAATTGCTTAAAGATGTAATGTAGCAATAATATTGAAGAGACAATTCAAAATGGAACATGTAAAATTTTTTTTTGAGACATGTAGAAAACCAATCAACAATAATATTGTCAATGATCAATATCTTATATATAAGTAGTCTATCAACCACCACCACATCCTCCACCACCTCCGCCTCCTCCGCCACATCCTCCTCCTCCTCCACTAATGAATCCACCACGAGCAACACGAGCACCACGACCACCCCGAGCACCACGAGGGTGTTTATTAGGCTTACCATCATCCGCACAAGCAAACACAAGCAAAGATATAATTGAAATGGACATAATAACCATTAAACCTAACAACACCAACGTACCTTGAACGCTTCCTAGCAATTCCAAACCACCACCACCATATGAAATATGCTTAAAATCAGTCAATAATATCCTCATTCTTTTGTGTTGGTGATAGTTTTGCACTCCAAAATGTGAATGTCAACGTTCTTTTGGAAATAAATGAAAAAAAAAGCAAGATTTATACATATTAGGGGAGGGGTATTGTCATTTATCTATTTGTATGATAATTAGCAAGTGATTATTATTCAATGATTTCATCACGTTCAATTTTTATTAAATTATACTCCATATATCTGGATTAATTAGTAATTACTATATTTCAAATAATTATTAGTGATAGATGATTGCAACTTTATTTGTCAGAAAGTGAACAGTTGTAAATTTCTTTTAGCGTTGACCTTAGGCATGAAAGTAAGGGTTGGGAAATCGAAAGGTTGTTTTCAATCTTGACTTTTCAAGGGTACTTGCTCCTTGGCAATATTATAATGATTATTTCTTTTTTATTAATACAGATAATAGAGTGATGCAACAATTTTCTTAATGATGGAGAAAGGGTGCTCGAAGATAATTAGGCTCGTGGACCTATTTGGATGCAATAGATGTCAATTGTAAATCACGCTAATATACAAATATTATGAATATGTGTACCACTAATATATGTATACATCTTATATATTGCCTCTCAAAATTGATTATATTTACTAAATTAACCTGTTAGATGCAAAATTTGCATTTAATGGTTAGAATTCCCTTTTTTATGTGCTATTTTTTTTCCATTTTTTGATGTGGACACTATGCATGATATATTATTTTATAAAACAAAATACGAGACGGACAATAGTAGAATACATGGTGCACACACTATATTAAAGAATTTATATTGAACGCAATCAAACACCGTGATAATTAGACTTGTGTACATGTTCAAATCAATCGTATTTAAATTGCGGGGAAGTTACTTGCCTAAACCCCTTAGAAAAGTCCTCTAAGTTTAATTAACTCCATAAGAGCTAAGGGAGTATTATTATGTATTCTCAATCTTGTTAGAGGGCCACACATTAATTTATGTGGTCTTTGATTAGTTTCTAGAAAAAAAAGTCCATTTCCATTTCTAATTGCAAAAAGGAAATAAGTCATGAATTAATGGAGAAAAGTCTTATGTGTTCTTTCATGCATTATCATCCATTCATTTTACGTGATGTCATAAGATTGTAAGAAAAATTAAATAAATGGCACAATATACTTTAATTTGATCTACAAATACCCGTTTTCTAACGCCCTTCATTTGTATAGCTAGGGGACGTATATTATAAAGAAGGGATGAGATTATCATCATTATTAATGAGTGATGTTCCGCATACTCCATACGAAGGTGGTACGACGTTCTTGTTTGTGTGTTTAATTGTTATGTCTATTTCAATTATATCCATGGTTGTGTTTGTGTGTGCTGATGATGGTACTAGTAGTCCTAAAAGTCGTCGTAATCATGGTATGATGGGCACAATGCAAATGGTGGAGTCTTGGGTAGTACAGGATGTGACGGGCCTGGCAGCATTGATAGTGGTGGTGGTGGTGGTAGTGTTGAATGCGGTGGTGGTGGTGGATGCGGTGGAGGAGGTTGTGGTGGTGGTGGAGGAGCATTTTAATCTTTGGTCAATTATTATTTAATTTGGCCATGGTAAGATCGAGTTTCTTTTCATTTATCTATGCCAGGATTGTTCCTTCAATAGGTGCTATAGTGTTATTTGTTCAGTGCATCAAGTATCAACACTAGTAGTCTTTCGCCAGCCCGAACTATATATTGTACAATGTTATCGTACCCTATAAGGAATATTGCTTTGCTACCACATACTTATATATCAGTATATCAGCTAGTAGTTAGTTCAATCAACAATAAGTCATACAAGATTACAAGTAAACAATAGCAGTAAACTGTACATCTAAAGTGGGACAACAAATTTGGACTCTTATGTAACACTTTGGGTGTGTGTACGTACCACTTGTATAACTTACTCTTGTAATGAAATTTGACCACAAGTTTCGTTATTGGGGCACACTTCTCTATGACCTACGTTTTCCCACTCTCGATTATGTTTTGTCGTATATACAATTTAGTGCTATTTGAAACTCTATGGGCATATCTTGGGCAAAATAGGTGTGGATCTATTCGAGATTATATTTAAAAGGTTGGGCTATCAAAAGAAATTTAACTAAAGACGGATTTATTACTGTTAATTTTCCTTTCTCCAAAAATTTCAAAAGTATGTATATTATGAAGGTGCGTTAAAACATATAGATAGATTGAAAGTACAAGGGGAAAAACAATATGCAAGGTTGTAGGCTCACAAATTACAACACATATACAAGGTTTAGAGCAAAGAAATTAGTATATAACCAAGAAATTCTGATAAAAGAATTCATAGGATCAAGTCGAAGATCAACATCGGACGACATGTCCGCCATGACTTCCGAGTAGCTCAAAACCATCAACCCCATATGGATTATGTTGAAATAGAACTCATCAGTAATTTCATAATTTAAACTAACCCTTTATTGAGGATTAATATTATTTACACTAGTGGAAAAATCAAGATATGCTATACTTCATTTGCTCCGGTGGTTTTGGTGAATTAAAAAAAACAGAACAATAGGTCGTAGGCGCTAACTAAGAGCTTACTTATCATGAATTAACCGGAGCAAATAAGTTTATACTCCGGTCATGAATTACACCCTCATTATATTTGCCCTAAGTAATCTTTATGCTGTTATATGTCTCATGTCACTATATTAGAATATCAAAAATAAAATAATAAATAACAATTTCTTCTTTAGACAAGTTTCATGATGAGACTTAGTTTAGTAATTCTGGTGTAAAGTGTTGGAAATTTGGAATTGGGAGAATATATCACATTTCATAATTTTGTACTCTATCATTTTGTGTGTCACTCCCTCCCATCAGCTAAAATGATGATACTGTACTCCATGAGCGGCAGACACGTGTACAAACAGTACACAAATTATGAGATAGAAGATTCCGACTCTAAAAATTATAAAATAAAAGTGGTATACATTAACATATCTATGAATTACAATGTTTAAACATATAATTTATATTAATATACAAGGATATATAAAATCGCAATGATATACCTACATATAATTAATTTAAAAGAATCGTAATATGTAGGCTTAAGGATTCAACATATATATTGAGTATTTATAAGGTATAACAACCGGCCACCACCCATACCACCCCGGCCCCACACCCTCCTCCAAATCCACCACCAAAGAACCACCACTAGTACGGACGACCACCACTAAGTTTCTTTTTAGACTTACCATCATCGGTACAGGAAAATACAATCATAAATATAACCAAAATGGACGTTATCATCAAATACACCAACATCAACAAACCTCCATAACTTCCGAGCGTCTCGAAACTGAAACCACCACCTCCATATGGCTATGTTGAATAGAACTCAATGTCCTCATAACTTCACCCTCTAATAATTAAGATATAATCTTACTTCCTCCTTTTTATTTTATTTTTACTATGAAAAATTTGAGGAGAATGGAATGCGTCTAAGTGTAGCCATGCAGGAATTAAATTGTAGGATTCAGTAATAGTCCTTAATTTTGATGCAATATGTCGATATAAGATTATTATAGTTTTCAATAGAAAAAAACAAATACAAGTAGGGATTTATTGTATTGATTATTATTATTATTTTTTATTATATTTTTTTACGTGGTGCAACGATTATCTCATAATCTTTTAAAAATCCTTCTTTTGACAAGTTTAATTTAATAATATCGTACGTTTCTCTTATCAGAATTTTTGCGTTGAAAGTTCTTAGAGTGATTTAATTTCGCCAATCTAGTTTATTTCAACTAAGCAATCAAGCATTTAGTAATGTTGCTCTCACATTTGGAAGGATATGGGTGAGGCTTGGAAGGTGTATTTTTCTACGTTACTGAACTTATTGGGGCATAGGAGATAGTAGGCTTGGAAGTTTTTATTCTCTTCCATTGTCAACGGTGGATCTAAAAAGATCAATGTGTTTAACGGATGAGAACTATGTCTAAAGATCACAACGGATGAAAACTCATGTTTAAACTAATTATTGGCACAAGTGCACATGCGTGGACGTGTGGTAGTTTAGTCCCACCTCTCAACTATCATAACAAAAGTTATAATAGTAGTAGTACATACTAGTATAAAGTAGAGCAAAAAGGCTTAATCTTTCCATATAGGACAACAACTTTTTTTAAACTAACCCAAAATGAACTTCATTTCTAACAGATCGAAACAACACAATACATTATAATTGTGTGCATAAATACACCGATTCACATATCTTACACAGTACTTTTGGATTCAAAATAAATGTAACAAACTTATTTTTCAATGTTCACAAATAATACCACATCGTTGCACTTATTTTTATCCGGAGGGTGGTATATACATAGCACAAATGTACAAGTGCAACTCTTCATCACTAGAAATTTATCATGGATCTATTATTGAGCATAGTTTACGTACAATAGGATCACTATTTAACAACCACCCCCTCCTCCACCACCACCTCCACCTCCACCACATCCACCACCACCACTTGCCATTCCACCGCATCCTCCTCCTCCACCACCACCACTAAAGATGCCACCAGAAAAGCCTCTACCACCACTAGTGTGGCCACCCATACGGCTACCTTTTCTAGGCTCACCATCATCGGCACAAGCAAATATAAGCATGGATATAACTGAAATAGACATAACTATCAAACCCAAAAACAGTAGCATACCACCAAAACTTCCTAGTACCTCGAAACCACCATGCCCGTAGGGAATATCTTCACCATTCAAAGAACTCAATATCCTCATCTTATTGATCAATCTCTTCACTTTGTCTCAAACTATTATTCGAAACACAAGATCAACTAATTAAGCTATATCTGGTGCTATTATACAAGTAATAAGAAGGCTACCGCGATTAAACTAGTAGCCGCGACACACTTAACGTGATTTCGAATTCTAGAGGGGTACTATAAGGAGCGTTTTCGGAATTTATAGAGATAATAGGGAAGAATTATACGTAAAATTTGTGTATCACTAAATTCACTATATTGAAATTGAAAGTTCTCCTAGGAAAGAATTCAAAAGCAAAGGTTCAAGTATTTGTAGCCTTTTTGGATAATGTGTGTATTTCATTGCATGAGATCAGCATCACATATATTTTGAATGAGACTACGTACTTATGATCAAGTCAAAAAATCTGCTTTGTACAAGTCACGTAATTGAATTTTCTTTTCCCCTTTCATCTCTTTAGTATTGACTTTTTCTCTTAAGACCCGTGAACATGCATTATTACGCCTTCACACCGTATAGAAACTTCACACTTGTTAATTTTATTTGATTAACTAAATTATGAAGTCATTAACTACAGTAAAATATTTTTCTTAATAACATCTTTTTCATTTTTAATTTGGAAAAATAAGATAAATTTCCAATTGTGAAAATCATAAGAGTTGCATGTATTGTAGGAGTTCATGGCTCCCACGAAAAAAAATGACGAAAATTTGCATGGTGCTTTTATGGTAAAAAAAAGTCATCGAGCAACTTATATGGTTTTGAAAGGTCAAAATATGGTCTTGGCCTGGGAAGCAAATTTAGTTGTATTACCTTTTTTTGTAGTCCTCTAAAGAAGGAAGATAATAAAATTTTAGAGGTTAAAATCAAGTGTGGAGCCTCCTAAGGTATGGTAAAAAGGACAGACCAAAAACAAGGAGGAGCTTGGGACGACCCTATAAAAGCTGAAAAAAGCCATCATTCACAGTTTTCGGGAATTTCTGGATCTATGAAAAAAAAAAAGGTTGCCAAATATTTTACATGGTGTTCTTATGGTAAAACGAGAGCCCTTAAGAAATTAGTAGTGGATCAAAAGGTTATCATACATCTCGCGGGAGGGAAAAATAGATAAGTTCCCTTTTTCAGCAATCATCTGAAAAGGGAAGCTAGATAACAAAGTTTTAGTGGCTAAATCGAGGGTGGGGTGTCTTAAGGTACCTTACAACACATTGAATTGTAAAAAAACAAGGAGAAAATAAGATGTTGCCCGTGATAATCCTCTGAAAGCCGAAAATGAATGCTTTGACTCATAGTTTTCATGGATTCTAGGGTTCCAGAAAAAAAAAAAAAAAAAAAATTTCTGGAACTCTAGAATCCATGAAAACTATGAGTCAAAGCATTCATTTTCGGCTTTCGGAGGATTATCACGGGCAACATCTTATTTTCTCCTTGTTTTTTTACAATTCAATGTATGTAAGGTACCTTAAGACACCCCACCCTCGATTTAGCCACTAAAAACTTTGTTATCTAGCTTCCCTTTTCAGATGATTGCTGAAAAAGGGAACTATCTATTTTTCCCTCCCGCGAGATGTATGATAACTTTTGATCCACTACTAATTTCTTAAGGGCTCTCGTTTTACATAAGAACACCATGTAAAATATTCGGCAACCTTTTTTTTTTCATAGATCCAGAAATCCGAAAACTGTGAGTGATGGCTTTTTTCAGCTTTTGTAGGGTCGTCCCAAGCTCCTCCTGTTTTTGGTCTGGCCTTTTTACCATACCTTAGGAGGCTCCACACTCGATTTTAACCTCTAAACTTTTGTTATTTCCTTGTTTTGAGGACTACAAAAAAGGTAATACAACTAAATTTGCATCTCGGGCCAAA
>PYUH01004034.1:295829-332264 GCA_016808085.1 Suaeda aralocaspica | reverse complement strand
CAAAAAAAAAAAAAAAAAAAAAAGTTGCCAATTTTTTTTTTAATCAGTGCTCCCATGGTAAAAAGGAACCCCCACCAACAACTAGTATGGGTTCTAAAAGTTAATAGTACGTCCTCAGAAGAGTATAAACAGTTATGTTCCAATTTTTCAATAATATTTTGAATAGGTAAGATAATAATGTTTTGGAGGCCTATCTAAAAAGACGGGCTTTCTGACGTACTATGAAACATGTCGTAAAAAGATAGAGAAAAAATAAGAAGGATTCTGATACAATCTTTTGGAACCCTAGAAGAAGGCCATAACTCTCAATTTTTCGGGGGTTCTGGGGTCTTAAAATAATAAGTAGCTTAAAATTTTACATGTGCTCTCATGGTCAAATGAGTACTCTCGAGCAACTTGTAGAGGTTCAAAATATCATAATACGGTCTCGGAAAAGCGAAAAAAAATTATGTTCGCTTTTTCAATAATCCCCCGAACAAGGAAAGATAATGAAATTTTTAGAGGCCAAAATTGAGTAAGGGGCGTCCCGCGTGGAACTCTGGAACATGTGTTAAAAAGACGAGGCGAAATTAACACGAAACTCAGGCAGCCTTCCGAAAGCCGAAAACGAAGGTTATACCTCATAACTTTTTACGATTTTAAGGTCTCAAAAAAAATATTTTTTCGAAAACTTTACATGCTGCTCCTAAGGCCAAAAATTGGCCCTCAAGGAACTTGTAGGGGTTCAATAAGTCATAATACGGTCATGGGAGGAGAAAAAATTATGTTTTCTTTTCCAGAAAATATTCTAAAGGGGGAGGATAATGATAATGTTTTTGAAGCCTAAATCAAGGGCCCTCCTTAAAGTGGTAAAAAGTTAGGGCAAAAACAAGATGGATCTCGGGACCATCCTCTGGGAGCTGTAAACAAGCTAATAACTCACAGTTTTTGATTGTTCTAGGGTCCTGCAAAAATTTGCCGAAAATATTACATGGTAGTTCTTTGGTCAAAATAGGGCCCTTGAGAAACTTACAGGGGTTCGAAAACACAGTTTTTGGATAACGATAAAACATTTATGTTCCCTTTCGTAAATCGTTTGAAAAGGGATGGTAACAAAATTTTAGTGACCAAAATCGAACGTGGGGCGTGCTGGGGTATCGTACAACACATGGTAAAAGACTAGGCGAAAACAAGATGTAGCATAGGTCAATCCTCTGAAAGCCAAAAAAGAAGGCTATAATTCATAATTTTCTGAGATTTCTGAAGAAAAAAAATTATCAAAATTTGATGATGCTCTTAAGATAAAAAGAGGACTTTAGAGGAACTTATAATTTATAAATTATTATGCAATTTCATAATACAATTTATAAGAACTTGTAACTTTTTTTTTTTTTGAAGGGGTATTAGAAATTATATAATTCCTTTAAACTGAGTTCAATTAAACAAAATAACGGTAGGTAGAACAAACCGACACCTCACAAATAAGCTACGCCATATTGCTATGTACGGTGACAAATTGAAATATTTCGACTTTCGAGTGTATAGTATAACAATTGGCCGTGAACAATCCATTTGGGCTTGCTTAAACACACCATGCTTTATAAACAAATACTTTAGGCCCATTATGCGTCCCATTAATTCTATCATTACATACAAATTAGTGTTATATTGGTTAGTAGCATGATATATAGAATAGAGTTAGCTTGAATTGGTACAAACAAATACAATGCACATTTTAACAGACAAAAGAGTTACAAATTCATCACAAAATATTATTCATGGTCAGATCATATAGAATTTGCGAAAATACCCTAACAATATATACTACGTACAAAGGAAACAAACCAGAAACATGGATTTCCTAATACTCTCTCAAAATGTACAAAGAAGCAAATTATGTAACAAGTACCAAATTGTGATTCAGACTGTTACACTTTCATCTTGCTCACTCCACACTTATCACAGACAGATTGTAGTGTACGCTGTACGTATTGCATTTTTGGGGATCGGATGAATGTTCGTTGTCTACTGAGTTTAATCGCGGTTTTCATTGATGTTAAAGATAGTCTCAGTAATAGACGCAGCAGTCTGAATAACTACTGCTGTGATGAAGTATACAATCGCCCATGGTTGGTTGAAATAATCTTGTTTGAGGACCGCTGTCAACTGTCGTATGTTATACTTCTTTCGGAATTCATTCATCTGCTCACAAATACCAGAGTAAGATGAATAATCCGCCAATATATGCTTGGTGATTGAATTGAATAGGTCTGCAACGACTTCATCCGACTCCAACCAGTTCTGAAGTATTCCGCTCTTTACAAGTACAGCAACATCTTCCTTGGAGTTAATCAAGTCATCCATGAAGCACATGTAGTCGCTTACTGACACGTTTCGACTGTAATTAGCTGTATGGTTGTAGAGCTCATACGCCATGATGTTCCTGAAAAATGACTCAGTGTGATGCCATAGTATCAATACCGGCATCATCAACACTCCCTTTTTATTATCGAAACTCAAATGCAGTAACGGATTTGCACTCCCCATCTTCTCAAACAGCACCCCTGACTTAGCAAGCGTAGTTGCACAAGGGACACGAATTTCATGTGTTTTCATGTTGCACAGACATGGAAATTCGAACCTTTCTCCCGTACTTACCCTTTCCATATGTACAATTTTTTGATCATCATCTCCGTTTTGGTGTACAGTGAAAGGACTTCCAATCCCCTCCAGCTTTTCTAATACAGGTCCACAATAACACTTTAGGAGACTAACAAAATGAGCGGCTGCATCAGGCTCTATCTCGATTCTTTCTACAATGTCGGCTTCTGTTAGGATATGTGAAATGTTAGGAATTGAAGTTCTTAATCCACAATAAGCAATCGTCCTAAAATTTGGTGCTCGGAAATTTGATTTAAATGTGAGGTTGAACAAATTTTCTAGTACGAAATAAGGTAGTTGATTCTCCAACAAAGTAAGGTCCCGCCTTACTTCAAATGCTGTCCTAGAGCTCTTTAGTATGAAATCATCGTTTAGTTGGAATTTGCTATAAGTTGTTATGATGAATGTAAACATTTCTTTATAGTATGGCATTGCTTCATCGTCGAACTTGGCTAACTTCCTTAATTTTCTGCAAAGAAATTCGACAATGAAACAACCATCAATGAGCAACATTTTAATAAATTCTTCATTGTCAAGTTCAACCTTTTCTGCATAGCATGACCGAGCCTCATATTCGAGTTTCTCCAATTCCTCAACGTATTCATCAATATCCTCTTTTGTTACTTCATCATTGTTGTTGTCTTTGGCCACCCTACTACTACGATCACGACGACGAAGAATCAAAGACTTCATGTAAACCATTTTGTATTCCTCCATAACTCTATACCTGTGGCTTTTATGGTGATAAGGTCCAATTGATACGTGCCATGGTGTGTACGCATTTTCATTAAGCTTTCGAAGATGTTCCGGTACTTTATAGATATATGGTCGTTTACGAGTTACCTTCCCAAACATTCTATGGATGTCAGTTGCCACACTTAATAATGCTACTCCTCCTGCTTAGTTAGGAAGATATTCAAGTAAAAAAATTTAGTTGCCATTTGTAATATTAGAGTCAAATTTAGCAAATGTTTTGCTAAGTTAATCATGACAAGTATGATACATTAATAATAATTTTTTTTTTTCAGAATAACAGTTATATAGTTTTTTACTTTCACCAGGCCTTCGTTGGTTGTTGCCAACTTGTCCTGATATTAACGTTTTGACTTTTGATACTATTAACAGTTTCCAGTTTGAATTAACTAAATATTTACAGGAAATCCTAGGATCGATTCTGCCGTTTGGATTTATAAAAAAAAAAAAAAATTGCAGTTTGAGTACTGTTTTACTTAAGATTTGTCTCGAACTCTTGGTGTGTTCTACAATTCTACAAAGGTAGTGAGTAACAATGACATTTTACAGTTTACCTGAACGACTTGAACGACTTGACTCCCCTATGGAGTAATTGTCGCTACGTTGTTGTTGCAATATAGCGTCCATGGTAAAAGCATCCACCTTACTTATTAATTAATCCCTTGTCGCCTGCATTCAAAGTTTTAATAGATATAGTCAGAAATTAACCAAAACAACTTGGTCGCGGTGTTTTCTAGATAACTTAACGACCATGAAAGGCGGTCGCAATCTCAGCCATTGCTCAATAATACTCTTGTACATTGTATAATAATATTGAGAAAATCAGTCAAAACCGTGTTGTAATGTATAACTTGAAGTCTTCAGATTAGTATTGACTAGTTCTTTGTTAATTGTTATATATATATATATATATATATATATATATACACTTATCTTTCATCACTAGATTCAGTTTGTTTGTTGGAATAATAATTAATAATTTTCCACTAGTTGCTTATCATTTGATTTGGAATCCTTCATCACTGCTGTACAAAAGCCGATCGACTTAATTAATTGGCGAATTATATCTATAATCCCTTTTAATCCATAAATTTAATTACACCTTCAACGTAATGGTCGCTTTAATTTTCTTGGTATTTTCTTGTGTTTTTTCTCATGTAAAGTCGTGAGATTCACGTTAATAGGTGTCATAACCATAATATCAAGGATGAATCATTGTCTTAGACTCACTCTCAGAGATAAGTAGAAGTTGACTTCTTACCCTTTTGATTTGATTCGTTTGACAATAAAAATAATCAGAGATTTCCTTAATAAAAAATTGTCTTACCAATTAAACTATTTTACAATTTTATTTTATTTTTCTGAAGTAAATAAATATAATTCGTAACTATGTTTGCTTCACAGTAGTTATATATATACCACTTATTAGCCTATATGAAAATAAAGTGAAACACACAAGTGGATTGGATCGGAGTTAGTGCCGACAGTGAAGAGCATCTTACTTATTTGCTTCTTTCAATTTTAGGAGGTACAAGGATCGATTGTCATTAATTACTCACCTTTGGAAATGGTGTGGCCTAGGCCTATACAGTATACACGCTAAACACTACCTTTTGGATTGGATGGACTTGCTTTGTTGTATTACATTCACGATGGTGCAAAATTAATGCATGACTAATAAAGTAACTTAATTAGTTTTTATATTGATGGACCAAAGATGCTAAGCTACATAACATAATTTCATGCACTCTTATGGCATGCATCTTTCTAGCAATCAAGATTATATATGAAGTGATAATTGGTATCCATTGCATATAGATTTTCGTAATGATAACTAAGAATCAGGGCCATGGCAAAATTTTAGGGGCCCTGTCCTTAAAAAAATTGACTAGGTCCTTATATTAGATGTTATTATATTTTATAGGGGATAGTATTAAAGAAAATCTAAAATTTGGATATGTTGAGGCCCTGTGCAGTGGAGCTTCTTAAACCCCTCTGAAACGGCCCTGCTAAGAACAATAATGACATGTAATTTAGTAGCTTAACGCTATATAATAAGGTACATCGATATTTTAGTAAACTACTTTTACAGCAACAAATAAACCATTTCCATATGTATAATATAAGTGCTCATAAAAATACAAGATAATTGTTATTTCCTTCTCAAATATTAGACTATATAAGGGCTACTACTTGATCAAATATAATAATCCTACTAGTTAAAGAGACTTATTCCACCCATTTAAATAAGAGTAACAATATTATTCTATGATGATCCCATCACCAAGCTAGCTAGGTTGGCATGGCATAAACATCTGATCGGAATTGAGTACGTTACATTTGGTTTCTTAGCTTGTTCAAGGTTAAGCAAATCATATACATATATACAAATTACTATGTACGTACTTTACGATGCAGGCTGGCTAACAGGTATTAGGGTTTTCTCTCATTCGACTAGTCGATCGAAAGTTGTAGCATATATATATATATATATGTATTTACACAACCATTAAGCAATTTCGAAACCATGCAACCTAGATATTGCCCTATCCTATTTATTCAAGTATAATAACACATTGTTATTCATATATAGAAAGAAAGGATTAATAATGCACGTACGTACCTGTGTAACAGTAAGTTTAGGTGAGGCTTGTTTGTTTTAAGGCGCAGCTACATATAATAAAGTTGTATTTGGTATATGTTTTTGTTCAAAAACAGTCCAATATATATATATATATATTTATAGCGTAAGGACTTAATATAGTATACTTGTCTACTTCATAATTTAAAAAAAGTTAGTTGTTATCATGTAATGCGAGGTTTAGTAAGTTGACAACTGACATTATTATAAAATAGTTTTAAGTCAATGCTTAGCACCGTCAATAATGGCAGACTTAGCCTCCATTTAGCACCGTCAATAAGCAGTATTTTTGACATTATGACTGGACACAATCGTCGGAGAATAATATTACTAGCTATTACAAATTGAAACAAACCAAAAGCCCTCCCTCTCAATACAAATACATAAGTAATGTATACTCTTGTTCACTACTAATGATTAATGATAATTAAAAATGGGATTATCTTTGTTTATTGTAATCCTATAATTAAGTAGAAATCAGTCGCCACGGTTATTTTCATTAATATTGATCACAGTCTCTATAATGGAAGCCGCAGTTTGAATCACAACTGCTGTGATAAAATATACAATCGCCCATGGTTGATTGAAGTAATCTTGTTTGAGAATCGCTTTCAACTGACGTATGTTGTACTTCTTTCGAAATTGATTCATTTGTTTACAAATTACAGAATATGATGAATAATCCGCCAATATGTGCTTGGTAATTGAGTTAAACAGATCAGTTACGACTCCATCCGACTCTAGCCAGTTCTGAAGGATTCCGCTCTTCACAAGTACAGCGACATCTTCTTTGGAGTTGATCAAGTCATCCATAAAGCACATATAGTCGCTTACAGATACGTTCTGGCTGTAATTAGCCGTATGATTGTAGAGCTCATACGCCATGATGTTTCTGAAAAATGATTCCGTGTGATGCCATAGTATTAACACCGGCATCTTCAACACTCCGTTTGTGTTGTCGAAGCTCATTTGCAACAAGGGCGTCTCACCATCCATTTTTTCGAATAACACACCTGATTTAGCTAGCTTGGTTGCACAAGGAACGCGAATTTCATGTGTTTTCATGTTGCATAAACATGGAAATTCTGTCATTTCACCTGTTTTTAGCTCTTTCACACAGACAATCCTATGATCATCTTCTCTGTTTTTGTGTAAAGTGATAGGGCTCCCTATCCCTTCCCCTCTTACTAAAACCGGTCCACAATAGCTCTTCAGAAGACTAACAAAATGCGCGGTTGCCTCAGGCTCTATATCGATCCTTTCCTCAATGTCGGCTTCAGTTAGGATATGTGAAATGTTAGGAATTGAGGTTCTTAATCCACAATAAGCGATTGTCCTAAAGTTTGGTTTGTTCGGTCTACTCTTAAACGTGAAGTCGAACAATTTCTCTAGGACGAAGTAAGGCAATTGATTCTCCAACAAAGTGAGGTCGCGCCTTACTTCAAACGCGGTCCTAGAACTTTTAAGTATAAAGTCTTGACTTAGGTTCAACCCTTTGTAGGTTGTTATTATGAAATCATACATGTCCTTAAAGTATGGCTTAGCTTCATCGTCGAATTTCGCTAACTTCCTTAATTTTCTACAAAGGAACTCAACAATGAAGCATCCATCAATGAGCAACATCTTAACAAACTCTTCAGTGTTAAGCTCTAACTTTTCGGCATAGCATGAGCGTGCTTGGAATTCGAGTTTCTCCAACTCGTTAACATAGTCATTAATCTCCTCTTTTGTTACATCTTCAAAGTTGGTGTATGCTGCCCTACTACGGCCTCTACGACGACGTAGAATCAATGACTTCATGTACACCAACTTTTGCTCCTCCATAACTCTGTACTTGTGGCTTTTATGGTGATAAGGCCCAATTGAGACATGCCATGGTGTGTAAGCATTTTCGTTTAGGTTTCGAAGATGTTCCGGAACTTTATAGATAGATGGTCGTACATGAGTCACTTTGTCAATCATACTATGGATGTCATCTGCCACAATTGATAATTCATCTCCTGCTTACATTAAAATCTCATTTTAGGATTGACGTGGTCATGCACTTCCTTTGTTCTGAGTTGGTCGCAATTATAATAAATGGATAACGATTAAATTTTATGGAGGGAAGAGAAGCTCTAACGTAACCAAATAAGCTATCTCTTACTCTCTGAGTCATTGAGGTATTAGGTAGTGCAAGAATTACAATAGAACAACTAAAAAGAAGAGAACAATTTACCTGAACAATTTCGGTCGTCCCCTGCGTGACAACCAACACAACATTGCTGTTCTACGATTTCCATATTAAAAACATTCGTTTTAACTACTGATCCACTGCATTAACGTATACACGACCAAAATTTCATGGAAGCACAAAATTATTACTTGATATAAGAAAAACTATACAAGTTTATAAACTAAATATTAATTATTTTCAAAAATTGATGCTTGTTTTTGTTTTTGTCACAATTCATTCCAATTTAAAAAATATATCAAAGACATGAAAGTAGCTTTACATATTGCATATATTAATATTATACTTCATATTATAGTCGTAAAATTAATGCGTCACAATGTTACATGTTAAGTTGCAGCAGCTAAAACTTGTTGGGTTGCATACACACGTCATGGTGTTCCCTTGACTCTACCACTGATTCAGCTACCCATGAGAGGCGGTCGCAATCTCATCTATTGTTATTAGGTAAAGTATGAAAATTATTGATGACAAATTATGGATTATGATTTACGATTATGAATAATCAGTCAAAATCTGTTACAATTTCAAGTTAGTATTGACTTGCTCTCTACTTATTATATATATTTTACATATTTTGTTATGATAATAAATTACTTGTATAAGATTCCATTAGCTAATATAGTTGCCTTTTTCTCCCTTAATTATTGAATGAGTCCTATTTGTTTATTTGGACCTACTATGAGAGTGTCATGTTACCTCCCGGCTCCCAACCCATCGTGCTACCCGTACAGTAGTTCATTATAAGAGTGAGGAATAACTTAATAGGTTAAAAGTTTCTCTCCAAATTTTATGAGATTCTGATATTATTTCTCATTAGTTACTCATATAATTCCCTATACAACATAGGAATATATAAATATGCGAAATGAATATTCTACGATATGTTTCTTACACAAACAAAAAAAACCTTGTTATGATGTCATTTGCTATAAAATTAGATATGATTATATTTTCATTACTAGCCTAAGGCCCTGTTCTCCTCGTCTTATTTTTACTTATTTTAAGAAAAATAAGTTCAGTTCAACAAAAATCAGTTTCAATCCTTAATAAATTGTTAATGATTTTAGTAAAAATAAGTTCAGTACAGCAAAAATAAGTTCAGTTCAGTAAAAATAAGTTCAGGTAAGTAAAAATAAGTTCAGTTCAGCAAAAATAATTTCACCCATAAGTAAAAATAAGTTCATATAAGCAAAAATAAGTTGAAAAGAACAGGGCCTAGGTCACTTTTTTGTATATGCATATATGTTAAGCTTGATTCCAACAAATATTAACATAAAAATGGATGGAGTGTTATACTTTAATAAAAATTATTAAAATTAAAGATGCAAGGTGAATGCCATATTAAGCAACATGTACATACTACTTAACATACATAAATCACTATACCCACCACTGAAGTGTATATGAGCTAGTACTTATAATAAGTAACACAACTCATCTCATTTCCTCTATGTCATTTTTTGTTTGAGGGTTGGCACAGGCGGTCAGGCGGAAGGGGTTTAGGGGACTCTCAAGGGTCCAATAATAGTAGTTTCCCGACCCAAACCCACTCTCATGTATGTCAAGAAAAGAAGAGAAAAGTAAGAAATAATGTATGATTATATGCGTACCTGTAACTAAGTTTTGTTGAAGCGTTGTTTACTAGTGTTATGTCTTTGTTAAAACATCACTACAATGTAACTATATATATATAGAGGAACAATTATCAACTGTATGTTAATTCATTGCATTTATTTATTTTGTATGAATATTATTTTTATTTGTTAATTAATATGACAATAAAATAGTTTAAGTCAATGCTTAGTACCGCCAATGGCGGATGACTTAATTAGATCGATTTAGCTTGTGAGCTAAGGTATCTTGACTATTTCCACATGGTGGGTAATGGAATCATCAATTATACATATATTAATATATGAATGGTACGTAGATTGGTAGGAATAATTGTTTGTGAGGAATTTTATTTTATATCTTACTATACATCGTTAATACGTACTTTTAATTTTACAACTTTTCTTTGCACCTCTTACATTGGACATTTGCGCATTTACAAGTTTGCAATTTAAGTCTCAGATGTAGAATGTACAAAAACATGTAAAAGTTAAAATTGCTACTTTTGAGATTAAGAACTTATTCTTGTCTTGTATGTACTTACTTTTAGTACTTAGTAAGGGTTTTAATAAAAAATTTAAGTCCAGTTTAACAAAAATTAATTTTAGTTATCCTTAATAAATAGTTAATGAGTTTAGTATAAATGAGTAAGATCAATAAATTCAGGTTAGCAAAAATAATTAGTTCAGTTCAGCAAAATTAAATTTAGGTTAGCGGTCTAATAAAAAAGAAGGTTTAAGAAGATCAACCCAACCAAAAACATAATATTTCGCTTGAGATGAGGGGTATATGAAATTCGAGCCAATGACCTTAGAGTCATGTGGTTGCCGATACCATATTAAAGGATCAATTTAATCAAAAGCCTAACTAAGCGATGGTTGAAGTTCAGGGATAATTTATAATATATACTATCGGAAGGTTTTAATAATTCTTACCTTGATGATGCGTAGCTCATCCATTGTGTCATGGTACTTAGAAAATTTATATACTCGGTGCTTGTATTCAATGTATACTTAGACATACACTAGTAAATATAGTCAAACATCAAAACAAACAGTTATATTAAACAACCAAGGGTAATCCTTTAATTTCCAAGAATTTACATTTGACTCAAATTTGTGCTCCATTTTATGTTTATTAAACTAAATCATTATGGTACTAATTAGGTTAAAGGTCTCCTTCGTCTAATTTTTGTGAATTATCAAATAAAACAAAAGATTAAAGGCTAATAATTAATTAATACCTTTTTGTCTTAAAATGGACCTATTGACTTGGGGTACATGTAACATGACTCATTGATAAAATTGTTAGTTATTTGATTATTATTCACGTACTAACTATTAATTATCTAATGGGAAAAGTACGTAGATGCAATGCAAGTATACAACACTGTAATGAAAAATATCGAGATTTTTCATTTAATGTCGAAAAGTGAAGATCTATCCTTAACTTCTTGTAAAGGTGTAAAGATTAAAGAGGGAGGGTGGAGTAGTAGTAGTATATTAATAAAAGATATAATAATCCCATTATTCCCATGTATTAATTGGAGTTTTCCCTCCTCTTTAAAGTACATTAAGGGTGAAAAACATTTTCGGATTTAGAAGGTTGTAAAACATATTTAGATGGAAATAGTTTTTCATGAAAAACCTTTTACTTTAGAAAATTCATTTTCATGAATAATATTCTCTTGTTTGGTTGCATGTAAATTGATTATACATAAGCATTTGTCATTGTTTGATTGAACAACAAATCAATTATTTCAATTGTGAGGGGAAGTGTTTTCATTCCAAGTGTAATGGAAAATAATATTCTCTCAAATTTGGAGGAAAATGTTTTCAACGTGTTGGAGAATGGTTTTCCACTTCAAGTTTTACTTTTTAATATTTTACTTCCACCGCAAGTTTTACATTTAAATATTTTACTCCAAACTAAACAATGTAAAATGGGAAAAGATTTTACACACTACCAAAAGGGCCCTTAAAAGAGTATTTTGCTTAATTATTATTTATATTAAAACATGTTATGGAGAAAGAAAGCGGTGAAGTGAAGTCGTGAAGACATGGTTGATATTAGAGGATCAATTCAACCAAAGGTTTAAGCTGATGGTTGAGGCCCAGAAATTAGTTTTATACTCTATCACACCCCCTCACACGAGAGCCCATTGGGCTTGAAGTGTGGATGAAGCAGTTGAGAGCTAGGATAGAAGTGTTTAGATATCCAAGGAGATTAATACAATTAATATACAAAACTTGATATAAGACGGTCTTATTTGGTAAGACTATAGGATTGTTAGAAAAAATATATTAACCAATAAACCCAATAATTAAAGAAAATCCACAAATAGTTCATGATTTTACCATAAGACGGTCTTACCCGGAAACTTGTTATAATTAATATTATTGTAAAAAAGAATTTATACAAACTAATTGATCTTGGACACCACTAACTATCAAATTGTAGTAATACTTAATTCTAAGGTCAATACTTAATACACGTGGGGATAAATTTAATGTTGAAGTGTACTTAATGTTTTATTCAAGATTCTTTTTTTTTTTTGTTAATAACATGCTACATACTCCCCTCCGTTCCTTGAAAATCCTACCAGTTACTATTCATACGCTTTCCATTGCATGTTTTATAACGTTTACATATTTAGTTATACATGTATAAAAATTGTAACAATTGAATATTAATAATGTATTTATTGACACGAATCAAACAAGACCTCACATGACTATATTTTTTCTTATACATCAATAGTTATTTACAAAAAAACACAACTAGCATGATTTTCAAGGAACGGAGGGAGTATTATATTATATGTTTATGTGTAAAATATCTCTGTATTTGTAAAATACCAAAACCCCAAACTAAAACCTCTCTTCTTCTTTTCTTCAAGTTACTCTTGAATTTGTAACTTGCTTAGCTTTGTTTTGCTGCCGTCTGCCCTCTGCTGCACAGTACGTCCTCCTCAACCCTCTATTTTCCGCCATTTTTTTCCCTCTTTAGTTTCTTCTCTTCTTCATTTTCTGCTTAATTTCTCATTATTTTCTTCTTTCAATATTTTAATTTTGTTCATATACTTCTGCTTCATTCAACTGTTTAATTAACTCTATCTTAATTGGTAAACAGTGATTTAATTTTAATTAGTTCAACTCACTTTTTAGTTACTTAATTAGTAGTGTACCCTCATTTACTCATTTCAATTTGATTGCTAATTAATTTGATTCAATTTTTGCCGATTGATTGTTGTGATATTTGAAATTCGAATCATAATGTTAATGTTTCCTTTGGATTATATGGAATGATTGACTTTTGTGTGTTTTAATTGCAAATTTGTGATTTTTTTTTTGGCTTAATTTCTAGCTATGATTTAGGGTAAATGTATGTTATTCTTTGTTTTAGTGGTTAATTAACAAGTTAATTTCAATGAAATTAGTGTTTCGAGTTTCCGACACGTTGTTTGATTGCTTGCTTTCGGAATAAATGATCGCTTAGGGGCCTTAGTGTAGGCATTGTTGTGCTTTGATAAACAATACACCTTCCTAGAATTGAAGAAATTATATTTTCTCAGTATCTTTTATTTTATTGGAGGTTTTGAGTTGCCGATTCCTCCATCGCAGACTTAAGTTAGCTAATAGTCTGTATGTCTGTTCTGTAGTCATCTCCAATGACTACTTTGATGCAACAATGGTCCTAGTAGACGATTAGGGGCTGACCATGATGCAAGGGGTGTCAAGCGACACCTTGTAATAGTATATGATATAATGTAATAGCTCAAACTCGGCATCAAATATTTTGAGCGCTGGTAGTTATGAGCTGTGATGTGTTATTGGAAATTGGTTGTTGTTTAAAATCAGTGTTTTTGAGTTTGGTATTGGTCCATTGCACCTTTGTGTTACACAATATGGTGAAAAGCTAGGTGAAAAACGATAAGCTTGTTGGCTGTGCTAAAGATGTTTAGTAACACTAAGTCATAATATTTTCGATGCACATAAATATAGCCACTGTATGAGCTCATAGGAATTCTGAATAATTTTGTGGGAAATTCTTTTTCTTTTAGCCTTTTAGCTAATGTAATCTCATTTTCAACACCTTGTGAAACTCTGCTAAAGTATGAGGTTTGATAGCTAAGATGACATGACTAACACAAACCTTATGTGCTTGATGGGGTGCGAAGAGGGGAGAGGATATTTCATTTCAATTATGACTGATAAATATATACTATGCCTTCGGTGCAAGGAAATATTTGGTTCAAGTCAATCAATTTTGTGTGTTCCTTTGATAATAAGCACTGGTTTTTGATATGGGGCGAGAAGTATGTTATATTGCTTTTTTTTTTTCCTGATAGGTTTATTGTAAATTCTGATGAATATCGTGGCTTTACAGGTTATAATGGGTAGCAGCAATGCCCCTTCTACTAATGAGAAGCAAGAGGTACATTGAATTTTTCTCCATAAACACTTGTCTATGGATTCTGTAACAAGCTAACCTCAGTATAAACTTCGTGGATTTCAGATTGAAACTGACAGCAGCAAACCTTCCTTGGAGACAGAAAAGGTCTGTTGTTTTCTGACCACCATTCTTTTATTAAAATGTAAGATAAGTAAGATTGTTTTTATGGGATCATGTCAATCAAGTTTTTCTGTCCCTATATTAATGTCACATGTCAATCAAATTTTTTATTGACACTTATCTTAAAAACCTCTTAGATTAATGAGAAGTAAATAAGTAATCTAAATTGCTTTTTTATTTGTTGAATTCTTTGTCAAACTTCGTGGCTTTACAGGTCAAATTGGCCAACAGCGATGTCCCTTCTACTGCTGAGAAGCAACAGGTACTTTCTTGTCCTTTGATTTTATTTGCAAATTTGTAATTGGCTAACCATAATGAAAGTTATGTGGAATTTCAGATAAAAACGGACAACATCAAACCTGCAATAGATAAGGAAAAGGTATGCTTTGATTACCTTCTATCTTTTAGATCAAAACGTACTTAATGATGTGTGTGGACAGGTAGAGGTGTAGGTGTAGGAGGAAAATGAGGAATGGAGGGGGTTAATTTTATTTCTCCAGCATTAACTTTAAGTGCAATATCTTTACTGTGTATGTTTTCACACATGAGCTTATATTGAAGTGGTACTTAATATTATGAGTCGCTATGGTGGATGATTCTAAACTAGTAAATCAGTTTAGTCGAGGCATGTTGGCTGACTGTTCAATTTTGGTACCTATCCAATTTCAAACTGCCTGCTTTGAGGGTTGGATTATTTCAAGCATGTTTAAATATTTAATTTGTGGTTTCAATGCATATAGTACTTGTCTTTGAGCAATTGGTGTAGTTTTTATTTTGCTTATAGGTATGTTATCGTCACTTTCTGTTTATGTGCAGATCATTGGTATGGCAACAAGTGAGATGGAATATAGAGTAGAATTGTTCAACAGGTACATGAAACTTGTACATATTATTGGATATTGTTTTCTTTTAACTACCTTTTCTCAGTCTTTACCTTGGAAATAGGGATTTTTGTGGTTAAAATTATGAGAATCTAATGTACATTAACATCCTGATATTGATAAGTGGTTCATTTGGATCAATTTAAGTGGGGGCAGACCCATAAAAGGGAAATTATGAGATAGCACCTGAGGTTTTTGTCTTATTGTTATATAGTTGCCATTTTTGGTGCTGTTTTCTTTGTCAAGCATTTATATATTACATTAGAGATGTGTATAAATGTGAATATCCAAGCTATGCTTCTGGTTTGACATATGCTTGTTTGTGATCCAGGCTTACTCATACGTGCTTCAATAAATGTGTTGAGAAAAGGTGAGATTATGATTCTTTTTTATAGTCAAGTCGTTCTTTTGTTTCCAATATGCAGTGGCCAAAATCTGTGACAAGTTAAATATATATAAATTTTTTGTTTAGATACAAGGAGGGTGAACTCCATACTGGTGAAAATAGTTGCATTGATCGCTGCGTTTCAAAATATTGGCAGGTAATTTTCTGGTAGTTGAATGCTTTGTATGCCAATAAGCATATATAGCTTCAATATAACAGCATGGTTGTCAATTGTAGTTGTATACAATTCTATAAAAATCCCATGATAATGCATTCATTTGATTCCACGGTATGTTTTGTGCACTTGTGCTGGAATGAATTTTGTATGCCTTGATATGTCCTAGTACATTGAATACATGACTGAGTAGTTTATGTTCCCTTTGAAAGCTGTAGGGTGAGCACCTTTTTATTTTTGATTTCTATTTGACTAAGATTCTGAAGCATTATTTTTTCCCTTCTGCTAGATTCTAAAGGAGTTACTTTGTTTTTAAAGATGACAGTTTTGTGTTATGGGTTTTAATTTAGCTAAGAGTTGTCTGATCTAGCTGGAAGTTGCGGTTAGATATAATAATTTGATTCAAATTACCTGTAGACAAATAAGGAAGAAAGGGTGCGTTCAGGCAGGCGAAGCTGTGGATTATTGGTAATAAAGGAATTTTTCTGCTATATACATATGTTAGGGTGGGTTGGGGCTGAAAACTTGAAGTATATTTATATGCGTGTATTAATATAGAAAACCTCTACTGCCTGGAAACACAACCCTTTCTCCCTTATTTGGCTAGTGGTAAGTTGCATCAAGCATTTTTTTTTTCTAATTGCGACTTCCAGCTTGATCAGATTACCCTCTAACTAGCCCATAACACAAAACTATCACAGTATCAAACTAGTCCTTTTTTCTCTATGCCTTATTTCTTACAGCACATACTTTCCAGACTCTATATGTGACTATCTTAGTTTTTAGGTATCTACTATCTACGGTAATCAAAGCCTTACTCCCAATGGATGTGGCCAGCTGTCCGTGTTTTAGGTTTAGTCATTCCCAATCTCCCACTCCCTGCCCATGAGACTTGTGTCTAATCCCCCCTCTTCACTATATCCAACCGGAAGGCTTGACATGTGGCCAATGATGGATGTATGTATAACATTCGCAACTTGATTGCAGTAATTTTCTCCACAAGGTAGGACATACATAAGTGCTAGTCTATTAACCTTATGAAGGCTGTAAATATCAAAATCTTAAGGGGCTTAAATCTATGCAAGAATCAAAGGCAAAATTATGCTACTCCCTCCACCCTACTATCTCTGCTCTTTGACCCTGTTAAACACAAATCAATGCTTAGGGAAGGGATCTGTGTGGGGTGGATAATTTAACCAAGTAAAGAAGTGGAGAGAGATTTCGTGGCTGACAAAACTAGGCGGATCAAGATCTATCATCATTGAATCAATGTTTAGGTCTAGGACTTAATTAGATCTTTAAACTACTTGTTCAATATAACCTTAGGCATATGTAATTATGTATTCTTTGAATTATTCTTTAGTGTATCAAAGCAGTGTCCTGTTAATAAAGGGACTGCTGCAGGACCGACAGAGTGCTATGAGCCTAAGACTAGATTTCCCTTCTAAGTCGAATAATTGGATACAAGCTATCACATGACAAAATTTTTGACATCATTTTTTAATTTCTCTACTCTCTCATTCTAGCTGAAGAGTAATTTATAAGATATATTGTAATATATACTGTCATAATCATTTCTCTTAACTTTTTTCAGGTGAATAATATAATTGGTCATGTGCTTGCATATGGTCGGCGTGGCCCGTAAATTGGATTATTTGTTAGTTACAGACTTACCGTTGCTGCTCAAACTATACTGAGTTGGGTTTTCAATATTACATGACTACTTCACTGACCACTTGAGGAATAAGGACTTGAAATTTTTTGTTGGATATTCGTCCATGTTTTCCCTTCATCTCTGTACCTTCTTTCTGCTACCAGCTGAGAATATTTACAGTTTTGGATCCGTTCTTCCACCCAGATAGATTTTGTAGATGATAAAATTCAGTCTGATACATATTCATAATTGAGTTTTTGCCATTGCTCAATGAATTATTGTAATGTTATACTCTGCAAGTGATTAGTTTTCATGTTACAGAATCTTGTAGAGAGCATTTTTGGACATTTTTTTTAATCCTATTCTTTCGATCGACCGATTCGATGCATGCAGAAACTCTCATTGAACACACACTTGATTAGATGGATGACATCAAAAAATTTCCCTTAAATGATGCTTAATGTAATATTGAAGATGTCAGTAAGGTGTATGACAAGAAGCAATTTAGCTGTAGAATAGCTTTGTTTGTTAGTTGCTGATAACTATTGCCTGCTGGATGCAGATAGCAAGAAACAATTCTTTTTATTGGAATATCATGTTGTTCATTTGAATTGAAGAGTTGTAAGTTTATAATGCAATTGTCCATCTTGGGTTAGGCTGAATCTCTCTATAATTGTTGAATGCATAGCAGTTTATTACCAGGGATAAATTTATTGTTGAAACTTTCCTATCACAAGTAATTAATAAATGTATCTCTTAACGTTTCTTATTTGAGCTTATGTAAAGATTAGTGCGAAAGGCATAAAGGGGTTAGCTCTTAATGGTTCACGGTACAAAATAATAATAATAATAATAATAACAATAATAATAATAATAATAATATTTTTTATTTTTTATTTTTTTTGGTGTCAGTGAGTCAAACAGGGGGAGTGATGAGATTCAATTCCGGTACATAAAGAAACTCTAACCAACTAAATTATCCCTCATAATGTATTCTTTGTAGTCACGTGTTACTTGATTGATTGTCGTTAGCTTTTTTATGTATCTATTCAGTTTCTGAAGGTGTTATTCTCTATCTTTAAGCGTTATTAACTTATTATTACTAACAACTTTTCTTTTGAACCTAATACTACCCTAAAAAATTTAAAATAATTGTTCAGGTGTGTTCGGCAAAACTAGTTGTAGCTGTTAGCTTTTGGGTAGCTGTGGGCTGTCAAGTACATTGTAGCTCTTAGAGTTTAGTTGTCGAGGTAATTGTTAATAATATGAGTATTAGATAAAAGTAGCTATTGGAGCTATAAAAAATACAATGATTATTTGCCAAAAAAATTTAAAATAAATACCAAGTCAATAAAATTTAAAAAAAAAAATATTTACCATAACAAAATAAAAATAAAAAAAACTCAAGTTGAACGCTACCCTTTATTTTCGATGTATTACTTTTTTTTTCTTGAAAGCTATCTTTTTTAGCTTTTCACAAAAGCTAGTTCAAAAGCTATTTATCTCTAAAAGCTACTCCAAAAGCTACCTCACCAAATACCAATAATTTTTAGGGTAGTTTTTTGACTAAGTCCAAAAGCTAAAATTTACTCCAAAAACTCTTGCCGAACACACCCGTTGGATATTGAGTAGCTTTTAGGCAGCTTTTGTTCAGGACTTAATAGAATATAGTTGGAAAAATATTAATAGCCTTTTGCCCTATTTTTTCACTGCATGTTATGGACCACCACAGAACACCCCATGATCTGGTTCAGCCCCCAAAAATCTATTATCATCCCTCTATTAAGGATTTTTGAACAAGGGTAAAACAACTATTTCAATGACCTTATAAAAACATGTCATCGTCCTTCTTTAAGCCTTTTCATCCAAAATCATCTACTCTGGGTTCATATTTTAACCATGCGGTCACCCCTTATGGTTTTCCCAAAAAAATTTTCGGGACCCCACAAATTAAAAAATAGTGAATAAAAGCCTCCGAAGGGGCTTTCCAGGGACTCGTCTTATTTTCGCCCTAATTTTTCACCGAGTGATACGGACCACCATAGGACCCCCCAAAGATTGGTCTGGGCTCCTAAAAACATGTTATCGTCCCCCTTATGGCCTTCTCCAATTGTGAAAAAACAACTATTTCAGGAACCCTCTATAAACCTGTTATCGTCCCTCTTTAAGCCTTTTCAACCCAACTTGCCAGGTCTGGTTCCATATTTTAACAATAACGACACACTAGAAAGATTATGCCAACCTTTTTTTTTTTTCCTCTTTCTGTGAGCCCGAAAACTAAAAAAATAATGAATACCAGCCTCCGTTTGAGACCTCTCAAGGGGCCTTCTACAGACCCGTACTCTTTTCTCCCTAATTTTTTTTACCGTGTGCTAAGGACTACAATTAGACCCTCCCCATAATCAGTTTCAACCCCTAAAAACTTGTTATTATCCCTCTTATGTCCTTCTCTGAACAAGGGAAAACAACTATTTTCAAGGCCCTTTAAAAACTCGTTATCGTCTCTTTTTAGGCTTTTTAATCCCAAATTGACTAGTCTGTGTTCATATTTAAACTATACAGGTACCGCATAAGAATTCTGCCACTTTTTTCCAAGGAACCTCGAAACCAAAAAATAATGAACAATAGCCTTCATTTGAGGTCTCCCAAGGGGCTTTCCTGGGACCCGTCTTATTTTCGCCTTGTTTTTTACGCCGTGCTACGGACCACCATTGGGCACCCCACAATTGGTCTCGAAATATTATCATCTCTCTTATGACCTTATCCGAACAAGAGAAAAAAAAAATATTTCAGGAACTCTCTAAAAACCATTATTGTACCTCTTTAAGCCTTTTCACCGCAAATCGCCTAGGTCGATATTTTAACCATATGAGCAATCTTGAGGGTTTTTTCCAACTATTTTTTCGAGAGACATAAAACTCAAAAAATAGTAAATAATAGCTATCGATCGAGGCCTCCCAAGGTGCATTCCCGGGACCCGTCCTATTTTCGGTTGTTTATTCAACGTGTGCAACGGACCACCAGAGGACTCCCACAATCGGTCTCGGCCCCTAAAACATGTTATCATCCTCCTTATGGTCTTTTCCGAACATGGGAAAAACAACCATTTCAAGGACCCTCTAAAAACCTGTCATCATCTCTCGTTAGGCCTTCTCACCCCAACTAGCCTGATTTGTGTCCATATTTTAACCATACGGGCACCACACAGGTTTTTGCGAACTTTTTTCAAAGAGTCCGAAAACTTAAAAAACAATGAATAATAGCCTTCGATTGAGGTCTTCCACGGGCCCTTCCCAGGACCCGTCCTATTTTCGCCTTGTTTTTTTCGTGCTTTGGACCACTATGGGATCCCCCATAGTTGGTCTCAGCCCCTAAAAACATGTTATCATCTCTCTTATGGCCTTCTCCGAAAAATAGAAAAATAGTTATTTCAAGCACCCTCTAAAAACTGTTATTGTCCCTCTTTCAGACTTTTCACCCCAAATCGTTTGTTGTGGGTCCATATTTTAACCATACGGGCACCCATGGGGTTTTTACCAACTTTTTTTCGGAATCCCGGAAACTTAAAAAATAATGAATAGCCTTCAATTGTGGCATCCTTAGAGGTCTTCCCGGGACTCGTCCTATTTTTGCCCTTTTTTTACCGTCTGCTACGGACCACCACAGGACCTCCCACAATCGGTCTCGACCCTTACAAACATGTTATTACCCCCCTTATGACCCTCTTCGAATATGGGAAAAACAACTATTTCAAGGACCCTATAAAAACCCGTTATCGTCCCTCTTTAGGCCTTTTCACTCCAACCTGCCTGGTTTTGGGTCTATTTTTGAACCATACAGGAACCCGAGAAAGTTTTTGCCATTTTTTAATGTGCGCCCGTAAACACAAAAACCAGTGAATAATATCCTTCGATTGAGACCTCCCAAGGGGGCTTCCACGGACTCGCACTATNAGAATTCTGCCACTTTTTTCCAAGGAACCTCGAAACCAAAAAATAATGAACAATAGCCTTCATTTGAGGTCTCCCAAGGGGCTTTCCTGGGACCCGTCTTATTTTCGCCTTGTTTTTTACGCCGTGCTACGGACCACCATTGGGCACCCCACAATTGGTCTCGAAATATTATCATCTCTCTTATGACCTTATCCGAACAAGAGAAAAAAAAAATATTTCAGGAACTCTCTAAAAACCATTATTGTACCTCTTTAAGCCTTTTCACCGCAAATCGCCTAGGTCGATATTTTAACCATATGAGCAATCTTGAGGGTTTTTTCCAACTATTTTTTCGAGAGACATAAAACTCAAAAAATAGTAAATAATAGCTATCGATCGAGGCCTCCCAAGGTGCATTCCCGGGACCCGTCCTATTTTCGGTTGTTTATTCAACGTGTGCAACGGACCACCAGAGGACTCCCACAATCGGTCTCGGCCCCTAAAACATGTTATCATCCTCCTTATGGTCTTTTCCGAACATGGGAAAAACAACCATTTCAAGGACCCTCTAAAAACCTGTCATCATCTCTCGTTAGGCCTTCTCACCCCAACTAGCCTGATTTGTGTCCATATTTTAACCATACGGGCACCACACAGGTTTTTGCGAACTTTTTTCAAAGAGTCCGAAAACTTAAAAAACAATGAATAATAGCCTTCGATTGAGGTCTTCCACGGGCCCTTCCCAGGACCCGTCCTATTTTCGCCTTGTTTTTTTCGTGCTTTGGACCACTATGGGATCCCCCATAGTTGGTCTCAGCCCCTAAAAACATGTTATCATCTCTCTTATGGCCTTCTCCGAAAAATAGAAAAATAGTTATTTCAAGCACCCTCTAAAAACTGTTATTGTCCCTCTTTCAGACTTTTCACCCCAAATCGTTTGTTGTGGGTCCATATTTTAACCATACGGGCACCCATGGGGTTTTTACCAACTTTTTTTCGGAATCCCGGAAACTTAAAAAATAATGAATAGCCTTCAATTGTGGCATCCTTAGAGGTCTTCCCGGGACTCGTCCTATTTTTGCCCTTTTTTTACCGTCTGCTACGGACCACCACAGGACCTCCCACAATCGGTCTCGACCCTTACAAACATGTTATTACCCCCCTTATGACCCTCTTCGAATATGGGAAAAACAACTATTTCAAGGACCCTATAAAAACCCGTTATCGTCCCTCTTTAGGCCTTTTCACTCCAACCTGCCTGGTTTTGGGTCTATTTTTGAACCATACAGGAACCCGAGAAAGTTTTTGCCATTTTTTAATGTGCGCCCGTAAACACAAAAACCAGTGAATAATATCCTTCGATTGAGACCTCCCAAGGGGGCTTCCACGGACTCGCACTATTTTTCGCCCTGTTCTTTATATTGCGCATGTGCTAAGGACTACCATTGACCCCCCCCCCCCTCCCCAATCAGTTTCGACACCTAAAAACTTGTTATCATCACTCATAAGGCTATCTCCGAACAAGGAAAAATACTTATTTCAGAGACCCTATTGAAACCCGCTATCGTCCCTCTTTATACCTTTTTATCCTAATTCAGTGGTCTAGGTTCATAATTTTAACCATACGGGTACCTCAGAAGGCTTTTGCCAACTTTTTTTTTTTTCCCGGGAGCGCAAAAACTAAAAAATCAATAAACAATAGCCTTCGGTTGAGGGCTCCCAAGGGGCTTTCCCGAAACCCATCTTATTTTTGTCTAGTTTTTTACGACGTGCTATGGACCACAACAGGACCCCCCATAATCTTTCTCGGCCCCTAAAAATATGTTATCATCCCTCTTATGGCTTTATCCGAAGAAGGGATAAATCATATATTTCAGGGACCTTGTAAAAATTGTTATCGTACTTCTGTAGGTCTTTTCACCCCAAATCGCCTAGTCTGAGTCCATATATTAACCACGTGAGCAATCCTGAGGGTTTTTCCCAAATTTTTTTCCGGGGGGCCAAAAACTCAAAAAACAGTGTATAATAGCCTTCGATTAAGGCATCCAAAGTTGCATTCCCGAGTACCGTCCTATTTTTGCCCTGTTTTTTCACGTCGTGCTTTGGACCACCACGAGATCCCCCATAGTTGGTCTCGGCCCCTAAAAACATGTTATCATCTCTCTTATGGCCTTCTCCGAACAATAGAAAAATAGTTATTTCAAGCATCCTCTAAAAACTGTTATTGTCCCTCTTTCAGACTTTTCACCCCAAATCATATGTTGTGGGTCTATATTTTGACCATAAGGGCACCACTGGGGTTGCCAACTTTTTTCTTTGGAGCTTGAAAACTCAAAAAATAGTGAATAATAGCCTTCAATTGAGGCATCCTTAGAGGTCTTCCCGGGACCCGTCATATTTTTGCCCTATTTTTTCATCGTGTGCTACGGACCATTACAGGACCCCCCACAATCGATCTCGGCTCCTAAAAACATGTTATTACCCCCCTTATGACCCTCCGAACATGGGAAAAACAACTATTTCAATAACACTTTAAAAACTCGTTATCGTCCCTCTTTAGGCCTTTTCACCCCAACCTGCTTGGTTTGGGTCTATTTTTGAACCATACAGGAACCCGAGAAAGTTTTTGCCAATTTTTTTTTGTGCGCCCGGAAACACAAAAAACTAGGTGAATAATATTCTTCGATTGAGACATGCCAAGGGACCTTCCACAGATGCACACTATTTTCGCCCTGCTCTTTACACTGCGCACGTGCTAAGAACTACCATTGACCCCCCTCCCCCAATCAGTTTCGAACAAGGAAAAACACTTATTTCAGTGACCCTTTAAAACCCGCTATCGTCCCTCTTTAGGCCTTTTCATCCTAAATCGACTAGTCTGGGTTCATATTTAAACCATACGGGCTCTTGAGAAGGCTTTTGCCAGCTTTTTTTTCCCGAGAGTGCAAAAACTAAAAAATCAATGAACAATAGTCTTCGGTTGAGGTCTCCCAAGGGGCTTTCCCAAAACCGGCCCTTAAAAACTCAATGAAAAAACTGGCCATGGTTTTATTTTCGGTTTTTTAAGGGCCAAAATCGGCCATGTGGGGTCTTGTCTTATTCATTGTTTTTTCACAAGGCCCAAAAACTCCAAGGATGCATCCACAAGACGGTTCCAAAGTTGCATTCCGGGGAACCGTCTTATTTTCGCCCTGGTTTTTCACCGCATGCTAAGGACCACCACAAGACCCCACATGGCCGATTTCGACCATTAAAAAACCTGTTAGCACTCCTCTTATGGCCTTCTCCAGACAAGGGAAAACAGCTATTTCAAGGACTCTCTAAAAACTCGTTATCTTCCCTCTTTAGGCCTTTTCATTTCAAGTCGCCTGATCTGAGCCTATATATTAACCATATGGGCACCCTAGAAAGTTTTTGCCAACTTTTTTCTGGCAACCCATAAACTCAAAAAACAATGTATAATAACCATCGATTAAAGCCTCCCAAGGGGCCTTCCTGAGACCCGTCCTATTTTCACCTCGTTTTTTCACCACGTGCTAAGGACCACCTCAAGACACCCCCCCCCTCCCCACACGATCAGTTTCGGGCCCTGAAAACCTGTTATCAACCCTCTTATGGCTTTCTCCGAACAAAGGGAAACAACTACTTCAAAGACCCTCTAAAACCCGTTATTGTCCCTCTATAGGCCCTTACATCTCAAATCGACTAGTCTATGTTCATACTTCAATCATACGGGCACCCCTGAGGGTTTTTGCAAACATTTTTTCCGAGAGCCCGAAAACTCAAAAAATAATGAATGATAGACTTCGATTGAGGCCTCTTCCCAAAACCTGTCCTATTTTCTCCCTATTTTTTCACCACGTTCTACGGACCACAACAGGACCTCCCACGATCGGTCTCGGCCTCTAAAAACATGGTATTGTCTCCCTATTGGCCTTCTCTGAACATGGGAAAAAAATTTATTTGAGAGACCCTCTAAACCCGTAATCGTCCCTTTTTAGGCCTTTTCACCCCGAGTATGGATCCTATTTTAACCATACAAGCACCCTTAAGGTTTTTGCCAACTTCTTTTTCCGGGAGCCTAGAAACTCAAAAAACCGTTAATAATAGCCTTCGATTGATGCCTCCAACTAGCTTTCCCAAGACCCGTCCTATTTTTGCTTTGTTTTTTCACTGCGTGCTTCGAACCACCACAAGATCCCCCACTATTGGTCTCGGCCCTTAAAAACATGTTATCATCTCTCTTATGGCCTTCTTCAAACAAGGAAAAAACAACTATTTTAAGGACCCTCTAAAAACCCATTATCGTATCTTTTAGGGACTTTTCACCCCAAATCAGGTGGGTCCACATTTTAACTATACGGACACTCGTTGGGGTGAACCAACATAAACAAGTTAATTTATAATTATACGCATGAACCATCTTGATTTATAATTTTAACTATACGCATGAATCACCTCAATATGGTTCAGCAAATGCAGGATTTTAAGTAACCAGACCCTTACCAACATAAACAAGTTAAAAGTTACATGCTAGATTCCAACTTACTTAAAATCAAAGACTCATGGAATTTGGTTTTGACAATCAAACTTTATATAAATTAAATGGTAGCAGAAACTTTTCCAGGAAATTAAAAAGTGTGTAGCATACGGCGCACAACAATGGGAAGAGAATCCCTAAGCAAACCGTACTTCAAAAACTAAGAGGACCTTGTGTCTCGGGCACTATTCTCTTCCCCATACAAATTTACTAATTAATCACTCGATCAATTTAGCAGCATTATTGATGAAAATACTGATAAAGTTGAAGACCAAGAGAGAGAGCATAAGCCAATAGCGCCAAGAAATTAGCGATTAAACATAGTATCCAACTACAAATAATAAAATGCACAAGTTCAACAATAGCCTAGCCAGTAGAAAATGCTACAAAATAGCATTTTCCAACAATCATACATTCATACATAACCAAAAAAAAAAAAATCACCATTCCTTGATTCCTTCAAAATATCAAATAGCCACGGGAAAGCAATGATGAAATTACCAAAATCATGGAACTAAAAGTTGCAGACTAGATTCCAGCTCACCTAGTATCAAACAACACCAGAATTTGTTTCCGGCGATTCTAGTGTAATCATCTCCAAACTAATTCCAGCATACTTGGAATAAAATTCATGAACTTCCTTGAATGGTATCACATACTTTTTCAGGAATTTAGACTCGGTGCAGACGAGAGCAGTGGATAGAGAAAAATTCTTTATAATCAAACCGTTCTCCTTCAAGAGTGCCAGGACCTTGTATCTAGGCACTATTCTCTTCTCCAAGCTACACGTAAACAAAAGACATTTCGATACCATGTAACTAGGCTCGTATCCCACTTCATTCATCAGGAAATCCAATTTTTTCTTAATGGCCTCTTCAGAATTCCCTAAAATAAAAGGATTTGTTGAAACAAGAGTAAAAATATCAGAATCAGTCCACCCAAAGCTCTTAAAAACTTGGATTTTCGACTCGATAGTCTTCTCCTTAAAACCACCTACTATATGAACAGCAGCCAAGAACCGTGGAGAGTTTGGAGGAATTCCAAACCTCCCTTCAACGATAATCATTTTCTTCCGGAAAGAATCCGTATTCCGAAGAAGGAAATGAGGTTTCTTAAGTAGGAAATTCCGAATTAAATCAAGAGGAACTCCATAACTTTGCAAAAATGCAACATTTGGCACCAAACATCCGCGAATCGCAACAAGATTATAACAGCGAAATTTCTTTAACAATGAAACCACATCATTTACCTTACAACCTATATTTTCCCTTAAAGCTTGAATTGCAGGAACAATAGTTGTATCTAAACCCGCAAAATATAATGAAGGATTAACACTAACAATCTCAGCAATATCAGTATCAGAAAACCCTAATTTCTTAAGAATTTCAGTTTTGGGGATTAGGGTTTTGTCGACATTACACATCAACATTCGAGGATTAATAGTAAAAGCAGTTCGAATTTGAGATTGTTGTAATCCAATTTTTTCCAGAAATTCAATAACTGAAGAAACATTACTAAACAAATCAGAATCACTGATTTCCTTTATACCTCGAGATTGACGAGCAACAGTGAATTTGGAGGAAGTTAATAGAGCTTGTTTCTTAGAAAACCCTAGATTTTCAACCAAGTAATTGACTAAATTAGGGTTAGGGTTTACCTCAGTTGAAATTGAAGTTGAATAGAGTGGAAGTTGACGGAAGCCATGGACAAAGAGAAAGTCTTGGACGCCATTGATGAAGGAGTTTCGTAATCTCAGCATCCCGCCAAACACTTTGTTTTTGTTGTTTTGAATAATACGGACTGATAAATAACAAATTACGCCTTGTTTATATAGCTATGTTTAACTATTTATGATGCGAGTTGAGGATAATCGAAACGACTTATTAACATCTTTGAATTTAGCTTGAGTTGAGTGCATAATTTCAATCGATTTGAGCTTTGATTAAATTTTAACAAATCAATCTTTCATTGAATTTTGTCAAATTATATTTTTGAGCGAATAACATTGAGTTACAATATAGAAGTACTTGATTAAAATGTTTAACGATTGTAAAAATAAAATTAATAAAACTTAAATTTCAATATTATATTCCAGAAATTTTCTAAATTAAACTTTTCGGAAGCTTTTCAATGTATTAATATGAGTTTGAGCTCAAATTCTAAACTAGCTCACTCAAACCGAGTTGGCCTCAAATACATCATTAGATGTCCCGTCTTATGATCAATGAACTCTCTACTAAATACTACTCCGGTCATCAATAACCAACTCACTACAACTTAAAACCACTACTTATAAGTTGTCAGGAGTTACAAATGTTACACACATGGAGGTTATCACAAAACAAGTAAAAACTTAGGCTGATATTTGAAGTCCAACGTTAAATTTTACACTTTATCATAGGTAAAAACAAAATGTAATACTTCTAATACCCCGGTCAACGTGTGAATTTTTTATATATTTGCATTCCAATCAGACGATGAGTTCAAGCTATAAGTAACATCATGAACAGAAAAGGTGGGAAAAAATTATCATCATTAATCCTATGCAATACAATCACGCATGATGCAGAGAAGATTGCAAGATACCGAAACCTGATAAGTGTAGAGCAAATCAGGTCCAAGCGAGCACTCAATCAAGGCATTGCAGTTTACAACAAAAACAAACTTCCAACAAGAACAATAGGGATGGCTATTTTTACCATCATTCTTTCAGCAACTAAAATTTTAAGAGAATACATTGATAACTATACAAGTAACCTGAACAAGATTATAAATTAAATGTTAAATGCTAGATTCCCACTTACCTAAAATCAAAGAGCACTGGAAATTGGTTCCAACAATCTTAGAGATTTAATGCCTACAACTTAGAATAAACTGAATGGAAGCACAAACTTTTTCAGGATCTTAAGACTGCATACCGCTACAGCCTACAAGTAAACAAGTTATTTCAATGCCAAGTAACCAGGGTTGTAACCCATTTAATTCATCCAGAAATCCAACACCAGGATTAAACTTCAAGCATTCCTCAACATAATTCTTTAGCGAACCAAAGTTTGTCAATAGTCAGTAAGAAGATTCACAAGCGTCCAATCTTATAAAGTTATAATTAAGAAATATGTAGTCTTGAAAAGCCTGCACAAATACCAATACCAGCATACATGAGACGTTGCAGCTACTACTGTAGCTCATTACGCACCAGGTTCAACAGAAAAAATTAAGACAAAATATTACTATAACTAAAGTGCAGAAGAAAATTAAAAAAAAAAAAAAAAAAGAAAAGCAGCAGCAGCTTGACATGATTAACATGAGGAAAAGTTCACAAAATTGCACCATTAAGCAACATTGCAAGGGAAAAGTTCACCGTGTTCATAAAGTTGCACTATTACATCATTAAAAGTTTATAAAAGCAAAACTGCATGAGAAATTACAGGTACAAAGACACTAATCAGCAGTAGCACAAAAAATCATCAGGTGATTCAGGTCCAACTTGTTGTCAAACACCCCAAGCAACGATATACTAATAGTTGCTACACATTCGTGTAAGCTACATCTGATTGCAGCAATATTTGACAAAACTACATCAGATTGGATAATTTTGACAGTTGGTGGTCTAATAAAAAACAACCATGGCTACTGGATACCAAGAATTGATATAATCTATCGGGTCATCCTTCCCAATGAGTGTCCCAATCAGTAGTTCATAAACAATCTCCATCCAAGATACAAGACAATTTTGAGTTTGCCCAATGAGTGTCCCTCTCATAGACTTCATCATAAACTATACTAGTGCTTACTACTGAGTATGATACACAGTAAGTAGTATCCACAAGACTAACATGAAAAGTTTTTGGGGGGGTTGGGGGGAAGGAAAGGTACACCAGGAATAAGTTAATGTCACCACTTAGTGAACAAACACCTAATATATAGCATCTTCTTTATTTTACTCTCAAAGTATTAACTTAAAAACACTATCGTTTATAACTACAGCAACAATAAAGCCTTAGTCCCAAAATATTTTGGGGTTCGCTAGACATGAATTAATAATGTTTATAAATCTCCACGACTCCACATGCATGTTTATTACATTCATACAGAAGGTACCCTTATCTGAACCAAAACAGAATAAGGTAGGTCTAATGATTTTCAGCTCATCAAATTGTGTCAGACTCAATTAATCACTCAATCAAATTAGATAATCTATTGACGACTCTGCTAATAAAAAGGAGACAAAGATATCACATGCCAAAAGGCCAAGAATTCAACATTCACTATCCATCTACAAATAGTAAATGGGATAGTTTCAATCAGGAGATTGAAACACTAGATAAGTGACTGTTGAGCCAAAAAGCAATATACAACAATCACACATAACAAACATCATTGTTCTTTAATTATTTCAGCAGCTTAGTTAGGGAAATGCAATAAAGTCTATAAGTGAAGTTGCCAAATCAACAAATTAAATGCGGCAGCCTAGATTCAACCAACTACGAAACAACAGTACAATTTTGGTTTGACGATCCTAGAGTCAGCATCCACTATTTTAGGGGGTAGCATGTAAAATTAGGCGATATATAGCAATAGCAATTCAATATTGTAACCTTATGATTACAATTTGCAAATTCTTCCTTGTTTCACAAAACCATTTCTTTTTCAATTTCAAAAACATAGAGCATGGAAAACCAGCCCACAACTGGACAGACCCAACTAGCCTAGAGATATGTCCTTCTCAAATTCATGGAGTAAAAGTGTAAAGCAATCAAAAAACAAGCCTTATAGCTAATTTTCAGTGCATGGAGAGTTACAACAGCTTTTAAGTCTATACCTAGTAGATTTTATATATCATCAAAAATCATAGAACATCTCCTAAATCATAGCCTCAACAATGTATTTAACCACCAGCAATCTAATTGAGTGTTTACCATGCGTAAGGGAATAGCTTCACAAATACCATTTTACATGTGTCCCTCGTTCTGAGTTGTAACTAACTAATTTATGTGACTTGATCAAGGAATATTTTTTAAAATCATTATCGAGGCTACCATAAGGGTACTACAATTGGCCCCTTTCATACAAATAGCAATAAGGTGAAGGTACAACAGACTAGCACTAGGTTTTGAGGTAAAAAAAAAGCATTATAATTAGAGATCAAATGGAGATAAAAGATCAGAAAAATAGAGTGTATATTGGTTACTTTCAGGTCTCTTCCTAATCACAGATGGAGCTTCCACATCTTCTACTTGAGAAAGGACAATAAAAATAACAAGAAAAATCCTTATCCCAATAGATGGGTCGGTTGCATTAACCACTCAATACGGCAATACGCATCATATTGTGCAATATCCACCAAAATCTCCTTGCATTATCCCATCTACCTAGCTTATGCCCCTCTAAACAGTAAACATAGACTTCCATATTTTTTAACACCTACCTTGGTCATCATATGTCTCCCTCTGCATCCTTTATAGTTTGTTTGTATATAGTCAAAGGAAGGAAAGGGAGGGAAAGGAAGAGAAAAGAAGGAGAGGTCAAGTGAGGGGAGGGAAGAAGAGAAAAGTTTCCCTCATTTGGATAGGAATGGAAAGGGAGAGTGAGGGAGATAGACATCCAACCAGAAAGGCCTGGTGGTAGAAATGGTGGTAATTATGATGGTGGCATATAGCAGAGAAGACAATGGTCACATATAGCAGTAACAGTGTTTTGCGATTTTCCTTCCAAATAAATTCAATTTTGGAAGGATTTGTTGCTTAAGAGAAGGAACACCCCACCAGTTGGACCCTTGGAGGTAGGAACACCCCTCAAAATTTCCTCCATTTATGCTAGACACCCCTTGAGCATCATCTCCACTACTACTGGCTGTAACATTTTGATTTACTAGACAATATCCTAAACAAAAAAGTGTTTCTACCATTTATCACTTGGTCATTGCTTACATAGAAGTACTTTAATATTTCTTCAGCATCTATGAACATGAACAACTCTATCATAATGTCCTCCCTCCAAGCATCACTCTCTCTATCTCTATTAATAAGTGAAGAGACTTCATCTCACTATCATATTTCCTCGTGAACTTATATACAGGAAGAAAATCAAGAATTATAGAATATCTCACCACTCAATAAACTCCACAACATTTTAAAACCACCAATACCTCTATTAAACATAGCTCATCACGTATAATTAAATAAAACCCAAAAACAAGCGACACATACTGCTCTAAGATATACATGACTCAGTTAAGTGAATTGGACAGGGAAATAATTTCACCATCATAATTGGGACTTGCCCTCTTTATTCAGTGAGTTCAGGGAAGTCCACCTTAAAAGAAGCATATGAGAACAAGGGGGCCTCAGATAGTGCGAAATAGTCCGTATTTTCCATCCGAAGATAATCTACTAAGATAAGTAAACATCGTGAACAATAAGGCAAGATAAATGATCATTGTTCATCCTATATTCCTACAAACTACACTCATGCATGATTTAAAAAAGATCTTAAGAAGATCAGCAACCTACCACCATTGAAATGCTAATAGGTCAAACTAATCTATTTGTATTGAGCACGAAACATATCAATCAACAGGCATTTGGCAAAGGTTCATTCAGCAAAAACGGATGTAATACAAAGAAGAAGATATTGAGCAGAATATAGCAGTTTACCAAAAACCACATTTCCAATAAAAAAACATCAAGATGGTTCAGCAAATGCATATTTTTTTGGGTAGCATCATTCCATCAGCAACTAGGAGAATACAATAATATATATAAATGACCTAAGCAAAGTTAGACAGGTTAAAGGTTACCTGCTACATTCCGGCTAAAAACTAAGATCAAAGAACACTAGAATTCAGTTTTGACAATCCTTGAGTAAGCACCTTCAAACTAATGCCTGTAAACTTGGAATAAACTTCATGCACTTCCTTGAATGGTAGAACATACTTTTTCAAGAACTTGGACTCGTTGTAGCCTATAACGGTGGAAAAAGAATTCACCTTAATTAAACCATTCTCTTTCAAAACTAAGAGGACCTTATGTCTCGGCAACATTCTCTTCTCCAAGCTACAGGTAAATAAGTTAGCCAGGGATACCAAGTAAGAAGGCTTGTAACCCATCTCATTCATCAGGAAATCCAACTTTTTATGGATGACATCAGGAGACTTTGATAAAACCAAAGGATTTAATAAAATATGAGTCGCGATAACATCATCAGTCCACCCAAAGCTCTTATAAACTTGCAATTTCGACTCGATAGTCTTGTCACTCATACAGGTAGCTATTCTAAGACCATTTACAAACATTGGAGAGTTTGGAGGAATACCTAATTTCTCTTCAACTCTAGTCACAGCAGCCTTTAAACTATCAGTTGTCCTAACAAAAACAGATGGATTCCAAATTAAATTTTTACGAATCGAGTCCAGTGAAACTCCATAACTCCGCAACAAAGCCACATTTGGCACCAAATATTTGGGAACTTCATGAAAGAACCGTAATTTCTTTACCACTGAAATCACATCGTCCTCACAACACAAGATTACCCTCAAAACTTCAATCGTAGGAATAATAGTGGCATTTAAGCTGAAACCAAACATACTAGGAATACCACAAATAAGCTCAGCAATAACATCATCAGAAAACCCTAATTTCCTTAAAGCATCAGTCTTCGGTTTTAGGGTTTGCTCAACATTAGACATCAAAATTTGGGGAAAATATTCAACCGATTCATGAATTTGAGATTGTTGTAATCCAATTTGTTTGAGAAATGTAACAACAGAAGCAGTATTTTTAACTAAATTGAAATCGCTAACCTCCTTTGTACCTCGAATTTTACGATCGTTTGTGAATTTGGAGGAAGTTGAGAGAGCTTGTTGCCTAGTTAACCCTAGATTTTCAACCAAATAATTGACGAAATTAGAGTTTACCTCAGTTGAATAGAGTGAAAGTTGACGGAAGCCATGGATGAAGAAAAGGTCTTGAACGCCATTGAATGAGCTTCTTCGAAATCTCAGCATCCCGCCAAAGTGTGTTATGTTCAGATGGATTTCTTTTGTTTACGCCCTTGAATTTGGGATTTATTATTAGGGAGATTCTTATGCCAGTTGAGTTGCTTGGAGTTCAACTCGGCTCATTTACATCCCAAACTCCGCCACATGTCAGTATTTATATAAGACGCTTTCTTGAAATTACCTCTCTAATCTTATTAAAATCTTGTTTATTTTGAAAAAATATAAAATTAATACATATTAAGCCAAAAATTAAAAAGTATTGCTTATAGCAACATCTAAGGTGACACTCTAGTTATACTTTGTACGAGTATATAGATTGGATCGGAGAGTGTCCTAGCTGAAAAATTACTTTCTATAATTTACCTACTTACACTCCTAAAGTCCTAATATGTCATTTTGCACACCAGTAGAGTTTTGACTTCATCCAATGTCTAAAAGCTACCTCAAAAGGTAATGCCAAACTAGGGGTGAAAGTTCGGTGTACGGTTTGGATTATAGCAAACTCCAAATCCAAACCATATTATTTCGGTTTATGAATTTCCACTTCAATCTAAATTTCAGTCCAAACCAGACCAAAAAAATTCGGTGTTTGGGTTTTGGATCCAAACCAAACCAAATTTCTAGTCATACTTTATTGTTTACCAGAAATCTAGAAAATTCGATCTTAAATCTTGGTATAATGCCTTACGTTCAAACTAGTTCAAAATTTATGTTCCACAATAACAAATTAGAAACAAAGAGAAGTTAAATATTAGGGCTACTAGTAGTAGTTTACATCATTCTTTAAATTAACACCAAGTTAGTTAGTTTAAAATTTCAATAATACTAGATAAGTGTTGAAACAATTGCTTGAAGATCGATGTGTTAAGGAGTGAAAGAAGTGACGCAAAAGAACAAGGACCGTAGAACAAATTATGAAAAAGAATAGTGACTTTGGAGGATTGAGGTATTTAACTAAAGAAAGGAAAAGAAGGAATGAAGAACGAAATTAAAAACAAAACAATTACAAATGGCGAAAAATGAAGAACATAAGGAACATAGGATTTAAAGAGAGCCTAAAAGAGATTGAAATAGAGTCACTAACCCCATTTATATCTTTAGGGTTTTATTCATTTTTGGGCCTTAAGCCCTTGATATAATTTAGGCTTTTATACGGTTTGGTGTACGGTTTGGAGTTCGGTTTCTAGTTCTCCGCACCAACTCCAACACGAACACCGAATTTTTAAAAAATTTCGCTCCAAACCGCACCAAAATTATAAAAAGACCGAACCATAATTTAAAAATAGTTTGGTGCGGTGTGGTTTTCGGTTTTAAACCAAATTAGTTTCACCCCTATGCCAAACACACCATAAGGTATTCAAAATAATATACTCCGTAGAGAATTTAGCTAATTCCTTATTTTTATGATATGTAAAATGCTACGTAATAATATTTTTCCTTCATAAACAATAGCAATACTTATTTTGTCATGCACATATCTTATATTATTTGAAAATTTAAACCCATATATACTATGCACAAGTGTACATGTATAGTACATTAGTACTCAAACTCATTTCCATGTCCGCATTCATGCACCCTAGGCAACTAGCTATCAAGTACCAAGAGCACAAAGAGAGTTACGTTTAGAGGGTGAAAGATCATGTTAGAAGCTGATTACATCTAGGAAACTTATTTGAATTGCACACACTTTGAGCAAAAAAAAAAAAAACAAAGCTTCGTCATACATGAGCTTCTACATTAATAAGTAGCACTTCAGCTCTACCAATGTTAATGGAATTCATCGTCACAAAACATTTTACAACCTTGAACAATACACACACGCATATAAGGAAAAGATCGAATAAACAGTTGATATAATGAAAAGAATAGGAAGTACCGAAATTTCCCTCAGGCCTCAACCACATAATATCCATGAGCGATTTAAAAGACCATAAAAATGCTGCAGGAAGACATTTTATCCAAATAATAGCAATTACAAATTAGTTGTTGCACTGATACATCAACACATATAACTATCATCGATTTACAACAAAACTGAAAAGCAGAGAAACAATCAAGCTGATGCAGATTTCAGCGATTGGTAGAGATGCACAACTGCTACCCATTCTTTTTCCCCTTAATCCAATGAAATACAATTTTCTTTTCAATTGAAAGCATCCCATGACTGGACTCGCCCAGTCAATTGGCCTTGAAACAGGCCTTGTTTAACCAATCAACAACCTCTATCACCTCTATGTTTGCCGAATAGACCTTACACGAATAAAATAAAGACCCACAGAGCATCTCCTAACTCAATAATATCCCCGTCATCTATTTGAAACCTCCCAGCAACTTTATTGCAGAGTACAACCCCCAAAATTGTTTCGCTAGATTAATTATCTGGCTACAAAAAAAAAAAAAAAAAAAAAAA
>PYUH01004034.1:234081-295011 GCA_016808085.1 Suaeda aralocaspica | reverse complement strand
ATTTGCAAAAAAAAAAAAAAAAAAAAAAAAAATCAATCACATAACACTATAATGTGCGATTTGTAAAGACAAAACAAAAAAAAAAGCTGGAAAAAAAATCAAGAATTCATCCAATGAAATACTATCAAGCCTAAATCAATAAAATAAAAGTGACCTGTTCACAAGGGATAGTCGGAACAAACCATTTAAAACCCACTCCTTTCAAAATATCTTCCTCCTCCAAATATCTCCATTGCTTCCGCCTCTTAAACTGTTCTCACAAATCCATCCTAATTAGTAATTACCACTTTCATTATCCCAAAATCTGAAATATTCCTTTCCAAAGGCCAATAATTGTCCAATAAATTTAGTCTTCAACCTAAGAGGTATGCTGCGATTGTTTGAATAATATCCTAGTTATTTCATTCCACTTCAGCCATTTATACAATACATTACGAGTCATTATCTCCATTGGTTTACAAAACCAGCCCAAGGCACTTAAACACTCGCTCAGTGAGAAGTCCTTGCCATTTAATGTCACCAAATTCTTGTACATAGTTATTGGAATAGGACTATATATTAATGCCTTAGCTTGAGTTCTTGCAACCCTAACTCGTCTTAAAAGCTCCAATTGAGTATTAAACTCTACTCTTGTCTAATCTACCAACATTATATCAATATATCACCCACAGATAGCAAACACCAAGTATCTTGTCAAAAATTTAAAAGTTTCTAAAATGACTCACTTTTCACATACACAGTATAAAACAACATGAAAATGCATTTGTAAAGAGTGCAATATCGACTTCTGTCAATGCCGCTAACAATATGGGCTTTTTAGAAACACCATACTCCTATCAATCAATCAAACAGAGCCTTAATCCCAAATATTGGGGTTGGCTACATGAACCAAAAAGAAATCATTCCATGTGGTCATTCACATAAATTTTCCTCCTCCATCCCCTGCGATCAAAGACCCCATTCTCTTGTAAATCCAAAAGCTTCATATCCTTTCTAACCTCTTCCCACCAAGTCATATTCGGTCTCCCCTTACCTTGTTTGAATCCTCCATGATCCCACCCTTGCACTCGTCGCGCCGGGGTTCCTCGGGTCTCCGTCTCATATGTCAAAACCAAAGCAAGCGATTTTCCCTTAATTTGCTTGCAATGTCTGCGACGCTAATTTTTCGACGTATGACTTCATTCCTGATTCTATCCCTTACAGTGTTCCCGTACATCAATCTCAACATCCGCATCTCCGTAACTTCTACTTTTTGAATGTGTTCCTTCTTGTAAGCCCAGCTTTCTGAACCGTACAGCAACACTGGTCTTATGGCACTCCTATAGCATTTCCCCTTTAACTTTAACGGGATGTTTTTGTCACATAACACTCCTGTGGCTGCTCTCCATTTAATGGCACTCCTGTACAGCAACACCATACTGCTATAGATGTCAATAATCAAGCAGTTTAGATGTTGTATACTTATGATGGTAGCCCTGACGGAACAAGGAGGCCATCAGGGGCCATAGGCCACAAAATAAATGATCCGAAGAAACAAAATGTGACGGTAAAAGGACTATGTACATTCCAGAAAACATAACAAAAATATGAACTTTTGAGCTATTAAACAGAAGATAACAGATTACAAGAGAAATTCATTAACATGAAGAATTGTCAAGACCAAGGCCAGTTAGGAAAGGGAGAGGATCATAGGTACTCTGTTCAGGATTCCCACACCTTAGTTCTCTGACATTGTCAAGCCCAGGAAGAAAAAGAAAAAGAAATAAACTATAAAAAATACATAAATAATTATTTCACAGCAATAGTAATTTTATTACATCGCAGAGCATGTATGGTACTCAAAGAAAGGAACTAGGAACAGGTGATGCCTCTCAAACTTTACTTAGTTAGAAAAGATGTTTTCAGGTGGGCTTAACGAGTAGTATGCTGCATAGTAAAGCTTTAGATGGTAAGCTATAACAAAAAGAGCACCTACACAATATAATAGCAATAAGGTGAAGGTACAACAGACTAGCACTAAGATTTAAGGGAAAAAAGCATTACAAATGGAGATAAAAGAGATCAGAAAAATATAGAGTGAAATTTGTTACTTTCACGTTTATTCCTAATCACAGATGGAGCTTCCACATCTTCTACTTGAGAAAGAACAATAAAAAACCAAGAAATGCCTTATCCCAATAGATGGGTCGATTGCATTAACCACTCAATATGCATCATATTGTGCATCATCCCCTCTACCTAACTTATGCTCCAATAAATATAGACTTCCATATTTTTAAATTACCTTGGTCATCATGCGAGTCCCTCTGCCTCCATTAAGCTCCTGTAGCTCTGACCCCCAAACATTCAACCTTTGTGACCAGAGCATAACCAAATTAATGACCTGACCCACTTTAATGGGTGATGACACACATTATTAACTACTTTTTTTTTTCGGAGAAGGAAGTTGTAATCCTTAATCACGTCTTCAATATGTCGATCTCACCTTAAGAATCTTCATTTTAAATTTTTTTTTTTTCCATAATAATAGTCCTACATATTTATCTCAAGTTCTCAACATATGATTTTTCTAGCCCTTATTTTACTAATATCATCTTTTGTAAAAGCTCGACAAATAACAACAACAACAAAGCCTTAGTCCCAAATTAACTTGGGTTCGGCTAGACATGAATCAATATGAGTAGTCACAAAAGTCATCAACGGAAATCCTTCTCCTCCAATCTTCCCTGTTTGACACTAAATGTTCTTCAAGCCCTAGCACCCTCATATCTCCACTAACAACCTTCACCCAAGTTTGCTTTAGTCTTTCTCTACCTCTCCTCCTTCCCTCTTGTTGTCACCCTTCCAACCTCCTTAACATTCCAACCTCCTTACCAGAGCGTTACTCGGTCTCCGTCTTATATGACCAAACCAAACCCCCAACTTCCTCCTAATTACCTCATTCTGTATTTTGTCCTTTCTTGTAAACCCACACATTTACGTAATATACACATATCTGCCACACTCATCTTATGGAGGTGGTAGTAACTCAGAGCCCAACATTTGGTCCCGTAAAGCTCGACAATGCAAACAATAAATTAGAGCATGTATACTATCAGAGTTTTAGAGTTGTTGCTTTCTGTTTGAGTCACCCGTACAACAGCAGATGATCACATATCTCATATAATATCTACGTTCTTCTAGAAAATGGATCAAAGGTACTAGAAAAAACTCGGTTATGGGGTATCTCCTCGGTCCTCACCACTAGGGTCACCAAATTCTCAACTGACTTTCTATCATTGCTAAGTCAAGACATAATGTTCCTTAGACAACATTAGACTCCTACCAATGTCACTTACCAACCAATCAATATCATACATTAGGTAATAACACAGACAGAAAAAAAGGGGGTCTAGGGAGCATGTGCCACAAGCCCACAGGCAACTTTATATATATTAAAGACGAAAATAGTAAGACACTAAAAATTAATGATCAAACATTAAACGTTCCAATTATGAAAATCACTAAAGCATATGTTTGTAACACTAAGAAATGAGTAGCATTTAAGCAGAAAATAGCAGTCTACAATGATGATACATCAACAAAAAGAATCATCAAAACAGGAAAGCAGATGATTATTTCATCCTTTCAGTAACTATGGGAACGCATTGATGACTTAGTAAGTAAATTTGCCAAAACCAACAACCTACCGTGCATGGTAAATTCCAACTTACCTCTTATCAAATAGCATCAGAATTAGGTTTTGATGATCCAAGAGTCAGCATCTCCAAACTAATGCCGGCATGCTTGGAATAAACTGGATGAACTACCTTGAATGGTAACACAAACCTTTCCCGGAAGTTAGTCTCGGTGAAGGATATAGCACGGAGAAGTTGATAACCCTTCTTAATCAAGTTGTTCTCCTTCAAGACTACAAGGACCTTATGTCTAGGCACAACTCTCTACTCCAAGCTACAAGTTAGCATGAAACACCTCTTCGCCAAGTAACTAGGCTCACAACCAACTTCATTCATTAGGAAATCCAATTTTTTTTAGATGTTGTCATCAGAAAGCTCCAAAAGTGGAGGGCATAACCTCGCAAGTGATGCAAAATCAGAATCACTCCATCCAAAGCTCTTATAAACTTGTTTTTTCAACTCCACGATATCTTCCGTAGAACCAGATAAAACTAAAACACCAGGCATGAACTGCGAAGAGTTTCGAGGAATACCTAACTCGTTTTCCACCCTAAACACTGCATCCTTGAAATATTCACTTTTCCGAAGAAACGCATACGGTTCCTTAAGTAAAAATTTACAAATGTATTGAAGAGGAACCCCGTAGCTCCGCAATAAAGCTACATTTGGCTCCATACACGTAGTAATAGCCTCAAGCCTCAAGCCACGCGTTTTCTTGAAAATGGAAATCACATGGCTCTCAGAACCCATGATTTCCTTCAAAGCATGGAATGCAGGAATAATAGTAGAATTCAACCCCGTTAAATATATATTAGGATTAACAGAAACAACCTCAGCAATATCAGATTGAGAAAACCCTACTTTAATCAATGCTTCAATTTTAGGAATTAGGGTTTTATCAACACTACACAACAAAATTCGAGGCTCAATTCTAACGGCATTTTGAATCTGAGAATATTGTAATCCAATTTTATTGAAATATATAATAACTGAATTAGCCTTTTCAATGAATTCGTCTTTGATTGCGTTTGTAGAACCTCGACTTAGGCGATAGGTTGTTAATTTGGAGGTAGTTGATACAGCTTGTTTGTTGGAAAACCCTAGATTTTGTACCAAGTAATTGAAGAAATTAGGGTTTACCTCAGTTGAAATTGATGTTGAAAAGAGTGCAACTTGACGGACGCCATGGTTGAAGAAGAGGTCTTTGGCGCCATTGAAAGAGCTTCGAAGTATAAACATTGCCGCCAAACTCTGTTTCGATTTTTTTGAGTTTCAAAATGTTGATATTATAAAGCATAAACCGTAGAGGAGAGTCCTTAAACATGTCATGTCGTATCATCATCGAATTGAGTCACTTGTATAAATGCGTTAAAACTCTCTAACTCAAATTAGACACATTCAATAAACGTGTTTTGTCATGTCAATTTGTATATTTAAACAAGTTAATACTCTTGACCCAAATCCGCTAATAACGGTTTGATTTCGTGGCGAGTTAGTGGTCACGTCTTTTTTACATACTAATAATGTATATAATTAAGTGGAATCATATCGTGTCGAGTCAACTCGTTTACTTAAATGGGTTGAACTCTCCAACCCTAATCTAACACGTTTAATAAGCGTGTCGTGCCGTGTCAACCCGTTTAATTTAACGGGTCAACACCTAAACCTGTTAATAATGAGTCAATTTCGTGTTGAGTTATCTGGTCGTGTCAATTTCTACCACCTCTACCATAAAGCTAGGGTCTCCTCAAAAAAAAATTAAATAAATAATAATAATAATAATAATAATAATAATAATAATAATAATAATAATAAAAGCTAGGGTATGAGCATAGGTATTTCGATTTTAATTGCACTTTTTTTTCGCTCTGATTATCATAAAATTAGTTTAAGTTAATTATTGAATTCGAATTACGGAGTACACTTTTTTGAATTTCAGATACACTTATTTACTTTTTGATGCTAAAATATTCAATGATAATAAATTATTATACCTTATTATTCCATGTATAAAAATTCGATGCCCAAAATAATCAATTAAATTTCAATGATTTTAAATCTAGTTAAAATTTACTATACACCAAATGTATGCAATAGTTGTTCTATAAAACTAAAAGTTCTTTCAAAAAAACTACTGTAATTATATGAACCTTTAGAAACTTTTTAAAAATTAGCTTTTACATCCCAAAAAGTCTGTCAAAATCTCCAACAACAAAAACTTGCATTAGCTTAGTAAGATAGTCAATTATTCTTTTTGCTCACAACTTTCCTTTTCCATTAAACATGTAACCCCTAAACAAGTCCTTTGTCCTTTATATGAATTGTGTAAGACAATTGGAGAATTTCAAACATTAAGTAGATATTGTCCAAACATGCAAGTCATGGTAATTTTTATTTGCCGAGTACATTGAATTTTTTTGAAGCCGCGAGTTTTTAAATTTAGATTTCTAGACAATTAGCCTATCAAAACAATTACCAAGTATGTAAAAAGCGTAAAACAAAATGAGTTTTAAAATGACATGTTATTGACTTATAATTTCTTTGTTAAAAGAAAAATTCAATCAACTAAGGAATATAAAACTTTGCAACAGAATCATGAGAGGTATTTACTATTGAGATACCAAAAACGGTAATGTTAGAGATATAAATCAACCTGATCACTGAATTGCAACAATATAGTTGTGCTAACAGCAAAACATGTCGTTCTGTATTTCAACAACATAAATCAAACATCTCCGGGAAATCATACGATCCTCTGAAAATTAAACGCAATCCAAAACCATTCAGTGAACAAGAATGCTTAAAGCAATGTCTCAAAAATAAGCACAGTCGAAACTATTTCTACATAAATCTATGTTCACCTTAATAAGAAAGGTAAATATTCCTCAGCTTTTCCATAGATTTTGCTACTTTTATCAGCTTTAGATTTGTCTTATCTACAATTAATATGACAACTTAACTCTGGGTTTTAATGAAGAGCTAAATGTCCTGTGCAGCGTGCTCAAATCCTGCCACTATCTTGGCAGTTGGCATACATAATTATCTATCCCTGAAAATTATTGGATGAAAAATAGTCAATACGAGCATACATACATCCGTACAATCAAATACAAGAAACTTGAGAACATCTCAAAGGCACGAGTGAGACAGGTTCTCCAAATTACATGGATACGTGAGAATCCTAATATCATTAAGCATCAATATCAAAACAAAACAAGAGGGAAAGCATCAAAATCAAAGGCCGAAGCATTAACAAAAACTCATATCAACACCTACCTGATCATCACCGATAAACCTTTGAACAAAAAGACTAGCACTACCATCAAAGTCTAGGATGAAAATTAGTAATACTAGCAGTCCATATAGCACCAAGGAGGCAAGGACTCGTACAGAAGCTATGCAAAAACAGCTAATTGGAAAGCTATAGCCATACATATAGTCCTCCTACAAGTTTTTGTAAGTTGTAACTAAACATCTAATTGCAACAAAATTTAAACCCTCGGCTGAAAAAATAGCAACCCAGAGGTAACTAAAAAAAGATAACTAGCTTTAGTGGTAACTAGCAATCAAAAACCTAAATTCTGAAGTAGTTCGCCTATTCCTAATCCTAGAAAGGATTTACAATAGGAACAATCAACAATTAATCAAATTTTCGCTTATAAACAAGGGTTTTAATTCTTTTTCTTGACTATACTTTCTTAGTTTCTTTACAAGTAGCTAGACTTTCTAAGTGAAACTGCATCAAGAATCCTTTACTGATAAAAGTCTAGGACAAAGGCATACTCTTTCTGCAGAACAATAGTTCAAAGCTCTTAAAAACTTGTATTTTCGACTCGATCGTCTTGCCACTCAAAGAGGTTAATATCCTAAAACCGTTCAAAAACTGCCGAGAGTTCTGAGGAACTCCTAATTTCTCTTCAACTCTAGTCACTAAATCCTTCAACAAATCAGTTGTCCTTATCAAGGAAGTTGGCGCCGAAATTACAGATTTCAGAATCAAATGGATAGGGATTCCGTAAGACCGCAACAAAGCCACACTTGATACCGGGGATGAATCCAGGATTTTTAGTTAGGTGTAGCACAAATTATAAAATCGAGGTAGATAATAATCGCTTTAATGTTATTCTCTCTCTAATCACCTATGATACAAAGTTTGTACACGGTATCTTTGGTGGCATAAATTACGCAATCAACATTTGTAGGAAAAAGTCGCAAGTTCTTTTAATAAAATATGTANGTAAATATTCCTCAGCTTTTCCATAGATTTTGCTACTTTTATCAGCTTTAGATTTGTCTTATCTACAATTAATATGACAACTTAACTCTGGGTTTTAATGAAGAGCTAAATGTCCTGTGCAGCGTGCTCAAATCCTGCCACTATCTTGGCAGTTGGCATACATAATTATCTATCCCTGAAAATTATTGGATGAAAAATAGTCAATACGAGCATACATACATCCGTACAATCAAATACAAGAAACTTGAGAACATCTCAAAGGCACGAGTGAGACAGGTTCTCCAAATTACATGGATACGTGAGAATCCTAATATCATTAAGCATCAATATCAAAACAAAACAAGAGGGAAAGCATCAAAATCAAAGGCCGAAGCATTAACAAAAACTCATATCAACACCTACCTGATCATCACCGATAAACCTTTGAACAAAAAGACTAGCACTACCATCAAAGTCTAGGATGAAAATTAGTAATACTAGCAGTCCATATAGCACCAAGGAGGCAAGGACTCGTACAGAAGCTATGCAAAAACAGCTAATTGGAAAGCTATAGCCATACATATAGTCCTCCTACAAGTTTTTGTAAGTTGTAACTAAACATCTAATTGCAACAAAATTTAAACCCTCGGCTGAAAAAATAGCAACCCAGAGGTAACTAAAAAAAGATAACTAGCTTTAGTGGTAACTAGCAATCAAAAACCTAAATTCTGAAGTAGTTCGCCTATTCCTAATCCTAGAAAGGATTTACAATAGGAACAATCAACAATTAATCAAATTTTCGCTTATAAACAAGGGTTTTAATTCTTTTTCTTGACTATACTTTCTTAGTTTCTTTACAAGTAGCTAGACTTTCTAAGTGAAACTGCATCAAGAATCCTTTACTGATAAAAGTCTAGGACAAAGGCATACTCTTTCTGCAGAACAATAGTTCAAAGCTCTTAAAAACTTGTATTTTCGACTCGATCGTCTTGCCACTCAAAGAGGTTAATATCCTAAAACCGTTCAAAAACTGCCGAGAGTTCTGAGGAACTCCTAATTTCTCTTCAACTCTAGTCACTAAATCCTTCAACAAATCAGTTGTCCTTATCAAGGAAGTTGGCGCCGAAATTACAGATTTCAGAATCAAATGGATAGGGATTCCGTAAGACCGCAACAAAGCCACACTTGATACCGGGGATGAATCCAGGATTTTTAGTTAGGTGTAGCACAAATTATAAAATCGAGGTAGATAATAATCGCTTTAATGTTATTCTCTCTCTAATCACCTATGATACAAAGTTTGTACACGGTATCTTTGGTGGCATAAATTACGCAATCAACATTTGTAGGAAAAAGTCGCAAGTTCTTTTAATAAAATATGTACGCTTGATCATTCATATATAATTGTGAAGGGAAAAAAATAAAATTGAATCATTTTAATTATGAATCTAAATACTTAGAACAATCAAGTGACAAAAGGCATAGAGTGTAATTCGTCACAAGAATATTATTAGTGATTTAGTATCAAGTGTAGCTTACTAGTACTAGTTAAAAGAATCATGCTACAAAAATAGTACTTATTAGTAGTAATAAAGAATTTACTAGTAGTTTTAAAATAACAAAAATGAAAAAGAAAGAAACCAAAAGGTCGTAATAAAAGAATTGAAAAGGAAAGAAACTAAAAAGTCTTTTGTAATTTCCCTAGTGTACAATACATTATGCGGGGCCTTTTTTTAAAATTAAAAAAAAAAACAAAAGTTATTTTGCTTGTTATGAGGGTTGAACCTACAATCTTAAGCTTTATATACAACATTCTTACCATTGAAACAAACCTATTTATATGATACTAATATTACATAACAAATCTATATATCAAAATTCAAGTGTAGCACGTGCACCCCGTGCTACAACACTAGCTCCGCCAATGCTTGATACCAAATATTTTGGAATATCTGTAATATATGTGTACGCAGTAATCTCTTTAACATTGTAATCACATCATCCTCAGAACCCATGTTTCCCTCAAAACTTCAATTGCAGCAACAATAGTTGTATCCGAACACTTAAAAAGTAATGCAGGATTAACACTAACAACTTCAACAATTTTTTTTCAGAAATCCCTGATTTTTGTAGAGCGCCGATTTTAGGAATTAGGGTTTTCTCAACTTTACACGACAAAATTCGAGGATAATTAACAACTACATTCGAATTTGAGGTTGTTGTAATCCAATGTTTTTCAGTAATGTAATAATTGATTCAGCATTGTTAAGAGATTAGAGGAAGTTGAGAGAGCTTGTTGATTGGATAACCCTAGATTATCTACTAAATAATTGACGAAATTAGGGTTTACCACAGTTGAATAGAGTGCAAGTTGACGGAAGCCATTGATGAAGATGAGGTTTTGGACGGCATTGATGAAAGAGCTTCGAAAGCTCGAAATGAAATTAAGGGTCTTCTGATTAGAAGAGAGGGTTCAACTAGCTAGGTTAGGCTTGTAGCTAAGCGAGTCGGACTATGCTACTCACTCCGTTGTTTTTTAGAAGTAAAAAACAGCAAAAATAGTACAAGAGTTTAGCGAGTAGGCTATGTTACAAGAGTTTAACTTGTAGGCTTGTAGCTAAGCAATTCAAGCTATTTTACAAGTTTTTTTTTTCTTTTTTCGATAGGTATGTTACAAGAGTTTAATTGGCTTTGGATTGACCCATTAACATGAGGGTGGAATCCCTCAATCTTAATTCAATTTATTAGGGAGTTAGTCAACGGAGAATATTTAAGCTAATTTCTCAATTTATCCAAAAAAATGTTTATTAAGCGAGTCGAGCTAGGTTATAAGAGTTTAACTTGAGCGAGTGCTTATTAATAAGTCAATCTTGGTTAGCGTTGGATTGACCCATTAACATTGATAGTTGAATCCCTCAATCTAAACTTATTATTTTTTACTAAGCTGTAAGGGTAAGAAATGATATTTGATCCTACGTTCTCCTGAAACTGATCAATTAAGCTATCCCTCACTCTCTTATATGTTTACATTAATAGGTTGGGATTTTCAAAACCTAACCCAATATAAATGTATTGCGTTTTTAACCTAACTTAATTTTATATTAAATAGATTGACTTGATTTTGACCTTCAATCAATCAATCAGAGCCTTAATCCCAAACATTGGGGTCGGCTACATGAACGAAAATTAATCATTCCATGTGGTCATCCACATAAATTTTCCTCCTCCATTCCCTAGGATCGAGAACCTCATTCTCCTGTAAATCTAAAAGCTGCATATCCTTTCTAACTCCTTCCCACCAAGTCATTTTCGATCTCTTCCTACCTCGTTTGAGATCTCCATGATCCCACCCTTCCACTCGTCGCCCCGGGGCTCCCTCAGGTCTCCATCTCACATGTCCGAACCAACGCAAGCGATTTTCCCTTAATTTGCTTGCTATTTCTGCAACACCAACTTGATTACTCCGTTATAACTTAAACTATGAAGTGAAGTTAACAGTTTGTTTGGATACACTTTTTAGAAGGAAAGGAAGGGGAAGGAAAAGGGAAGAAGGGGAGGTGAAGGAAGGGGAGGGGAGAGGAGATCAATTTCATGCATTTGGATAGGAAAGGAAAGAGAGAGAGAGTGAGGGGATTTACAAAAAAAAAAATGATTAGAACATCATATTCAATTTGAAAGAGCAGAGATGGAGGGTGGGTGGCCATGAGTGTAGGCTTTTAGTAGAGTTGTTGAACAAGATTGACATGGTAAGTGAGTTTTCCTTCCAAATCTTTTCAATTTTGGAAGGACTTATTTGTTGGAGATGGAAGAAAACAATTTCCCTCCATTTCTCTTCCTCCCAAATCCTTCACCTCCATTTGTTATATCCAAATAAAAGATGCTCCATCCCCTCCTTTCCCTCCGATCCATTTCTTCTCATCCAAACAAGCTGTAAAAGTTAAACAATTAAACAAAAGATAAACCTAATAGCTCAATTGACTAAATTGATTGATAATTTGATTAAAGTAACAAATTAATGTCTAAATTGAAGTTTTAGATGTTTCAACACCAACTAAAAGTTTTAGATGTCACAAACATTTATTCCTCGTCCAGAATACATGTAGATCTTCCTTGATAGTTCCTACAGTTTACAAAAGACCAACCAGCTTAACAATCGACACTAACTAAATGGACTCGTGTACATGGTGTTCAACCTTTATGATGAGATAAATTATAGAATAGAGTAACCGGTCTAGATCAAACTACTATCCTTTGAGCCTAACAAGGCTGTTGAGCTCTTCTATATGCTACAAATTTAACAGATACCCCAGGAATGCAAGACAGGCAGCTGTTTATAGCATCACTGTTAGAGTTTGTATATTCTTCCGAGAATCTGGTTCTCCAAATCGCTTCCCATTCAAATTTAGAACTTAAAAGTATGGAAAACAAGCCATAATTGAACTAACCCGGATAGCCCAAAGATAGGTCCTTACAAAGTTCAAAGAAGCTTACAAAAAAAACAAATGAAACAACTGAACCCTGTCGCTAATTCAGTTCATGGCAAGTAATAGCAGCTTCTATGTCTATGCCTAATAGACCTTATACACCTTATACTGAAAGAGCATCAAGACCCACAGAACATCTCTTAAATCAAAACAACAATAGGTAGCCGTTTTTAATTAGTGGGATGGACTTTGCCTCGAACATAGCATATGATAACTACAGGTTGTAAATAAGCACAAAGGTGCCTCAAATGGTGTAATGTGTTTCTCATTCATGGGTAAAATAATCCATACTAGTAACAAAGAGGAAGAGGAGGAAGGACTATCATGTCAAGTTGTTTGTATCATGAAAAAAAAAGGTCAAGACTCATTTCATGCAATACAATAACACAAGTTTCATAAAGATACTTAGCCTAAAAATGAACAAGCTATCAACATGAAATACTTATAAGCCAAATCAAGCAGCCAGCATAACAACATATTGAGCAATGAAGAGTATTGTTGACTGTAAGATAAGGCAAATGAAAAACATACTCTTCCAAAATTTATAAGAATTAAAAAGATCCCAGCAGCAAGGCATAGGATCATTCATGAGACCGCGACACAAAGTAGCCATTGAGTGCATAGTAGTAGTTTAGAACAATGAAAGAAACATAAACGACAGGAATAATGGAGATGGGTCAGCAATTTTTTTTTTTTAAAATAATTCCAACTTATTTAAAAATGTTATCGGCTAGATTCCAACTTACCTAGAATCAAACAGCAGAAGATTTTGGTTTTAAAGATCCTTGAGTAAGCATCTTCAAACTAATGCCTGCATGCTTTGAATAAAGTTCATGAACTTGCTTGAATGGGATCACAAACTTTTTCAGGAATTTAGATTCGGTGTATACTACAGCAGTGAGAAGAGCAGAATCTTTCTTGATCAAATTATTCTCCTTCAAGACTACGAGGACCTTGTGTCCTAGGCAAAATTCTCTTCTCCAAGCTACATGAAAACATGCAACACTTCGATGCCAAGTAAGCAGGCCCAAAACCCATTTCATTCATCAGGAATTCCAATTTTGTCTTGATGAGCTCTTCAGTAATCCCTAAAACAAAAGGATTTTTTGACACGAGAGTATCAATATGAGAATCAGTCCATCCAAAGCTCTTATAAATTTCTTTTTTAGACTTGATGGCTTCATCTGTATTACAAGAGCAAATTAGAACACCATTCATATACTGCGCAGAGGTCCTGGGAATACCTAAATTATCTTCTACCCTAAATAATGCATCCTGGAAATATTCAGTTTTCCGGAGAAATGGAAACAGACTCTTATGTAGAAATTTCTGAATCAATTTCATAGGGATTTTATAAGTCTGCAACAAAGCTACATTTGGCACCAGCAATTTGGGAATAGCCGAAAGCCTCAAACGGTCCGATTTCTTCAAAATTGAAATCACTTGGCACTCAGAACCCAGAATTTCCTTCAAAGCTTGGATTACAGGAACAATAACGGTATCCAACCGCGACAAATATAACGAGGTATTAACACTAATAAGTTCAGCAACATCAGATTCAGAAAACCCTAATTTCTTAAAAACTTCAGTCTTAGGAATTAGGGTTTTGTCAACATTACACATCAAAATTTGGGGATCAACTTCAATTGCATTTCGAATATGAGATTGTTGTAATCCAATCCTTTTGAAAAACGCAACAACTAAATCAGCATTTTTAACGAAATCAAAATCGATGACAATAGTGGCACCTCGAGCTATGCGGTTGTGTGTGAATTTGGAGGTAGTTGATAGTGCTTGTTTGCTAGAAAACCCTAGATTTTCAACCAAATAATTGACGAAATTAGGGTTTACCTCAGTTGAAATTGAAGTTGAAAAGAGTGCCAGTTAACGGAAGCCATGGATAAAGAACAAGTCTTGGACGCCATTAAAGGAGCTTCGAAATTTCAGCATCCCGCCAAACTCTGTTTTGTTCCGAAATATGTTTTGTGTTTGGAGGCTTCTTGACTTCTTGAGTTATTGAGGTTTTAAAACGGTCAGAGCAAGTAGCAAGTTCTTTTCAACTTATTTTCCGTGATTATGTTCGGTTTATCGATGTTTGAGTCGACAAATTGTATTAAAGTTAGTACATTTCAATTATGTCTTAAATGAATTAGCACACCATGAGATTTTTTTGGGAAAAATTATGATTTAATTGAAGTAAAACTCAGATGGCAAATTGAAGCAAATAAGATGAAGTTGACGGATAAATTTGTCATTTTAAAAGATTAAAATAAAATTTTCCAAGAGTTTCATTTCAATTTGTCTGTAAAAATGTCATTTGGAGATACAATTTTACTTTGGAAAAATTGTCAATTACCACCTTTTATAAATAATTTTTTGTCACTTATCACCTTTTTAAAAAAAATTGTCACTTACTACCTTTTTTTTTAAAAAAATTTGTCAATCAAGACCTCTGATCAGTTTTCCGGCTTGACTGCCGGATTATTACTTTGACTCCGTTAGTAAATGGTGTTATAAGTGATTTTTTTTATAATTACGCTCCTATTTTTAAACTCCTCCTTATATCATACCCTAATAATACTAAATTTCTTATTTTTCACTTAAATCGTACAATCACAAAACACCATTAGGAATCAATCACTTTCATCATCATGAAACTCACCATATCTTCTTCGTCAATATGTCCTTCGATCTCAACACTCCTTACTTCATCATCGTCGTCTTCTTCTTCTTCCTCCTCCTCATCATTATCGTCATTGTTTTGGTGGTTACTGTTAAGATCGCGGTTATTGTTATCGTTATTGTGTGGTGTCGTCTTCATCCTTGAACTGTCGCGGTGGTTAAGAGGAGTAATCGGAGGAGCAGGATGGGAAAGGAGGTGGTGGAAGCACGTCATCCTCACGCACGACTTGAGCGAGGAGGTGGAGGACCTGAATGAGCAATTTTGGGCTAATTTGAAGAACAAAAACTTTGAAGATTGATGATTTTAGGGTTTAGGGTTATATTGATAAGAGAATAGGATAGGATTTGAATAATAAGTAGATTAGAAATTGGAGTGTTAAAAGGGGGGAAATTAAGAGGGAAATACATGAGAGTGCATATAGGGAGTCAAAGCAATAATCCGACAGTCAAACCGGAAAACTGACCTGAAGTCTTGATTGACAAAAAATTTTCTTTTAAAAGGTGATAAGTGACTATTGTTTTTTTAAAAGGTGGTAAGTGACAAAATTATTTATAAAAGGTGGTAACTGACAATTTTTCCTTCTAACTTTTATGAAGCGACTTGAGAGAGCTAGGGTAAAGGGTATTGAACTTGATTATGTAAAAGATTTAAACAAATGTTCTCCATTTATTGAACCTGTCGTAGACTTTAAAGAAGTGATGCCTAAAGCATATGAGGCTAAATAGTATGAAATGCTAAATAAAAACAAAACAAGAATTAAAAAATAATGCTTAGATGCTAATGAATACAAATTTATTTTTCTAGACATCATTTCAAATTCACTTAGTCCAGTACTCCAATACAACAAAACTAACATTTGTTCTTTAGTTTCACTCATCATAATTCCTCAAGAAGTTGTTAAGCATTAATAGAATAAGATGAGCCATTTTTTTACCGCTTTTTAACATTTTGTTTGGATCGAGAGAATTGAAAGAAAGGAAGACAAGATGGAGAGATTCATCCTCCCTTCTTTGGATGCCTTTTGATAGGAAGGGGAGACTCATTTTCCCTCTCATGTTAATAAACCAAATCCTTCTAATATTGGAAGGATTTGGAGGGAAAATGTAACCTTACCTCCCTCCCCTTCCATTCTTCCCCCTATTTGCTACTTCCCTCCCTTCCTTGTCTCTTCTAGTTGCTACCCAAACAAACCATAATAAACATGAACACTTACAAAGTTAACTAATGTAATTAGTAACAATGATATTCACCGCGTATAGTGAAAGGGTTTCTAACACCCAACTAATCTTTACAGCATCTATTAATTTGTTGTTAGGTTCATCAGCTTCAGAAGTTCAAAGTTCAAAGTCATCTCACAAGCATCGTAACCTAGTCTTTGTGGTTTATGCCAATCTATCTTTTGTGTATGGCATACACTACATCCTCCTTAATACCAGCTTGATGTGAATTTTAATTCACAGGTTGATGGATTGTAGTATAGATTTAACAAGTTCAAAAATTTTGTGAAGAAACTCTCAAAACTCACGAATTCTCTATGTAATTTGAGGGATATGGACTTGATTCACCCACCAAAGGTTTCACAAGAAGTAGGATTATGCTATGGAAATCGTTAACCAAAGCAAGTATAGTAACAACTACGGAAACTTTATCAATTCAGTCACCAGAACTGAAATTCAAAGAAACAATTTTATTCAAAACAATCTATGACTAAACAATGAAAGCTAAAAGATATTTAAAGGACTAAGTTTGGAACAAATCCTCCAACTCATAGTCAAATAAATCCTACAAGATCTAGACAAACTAACAAAATAAACATTAGGAAAATAGCTTAAGAAATCCGGCCATCCCCACTTGTGCGCCACCTCACCTAAGTTTATCTTTATCCTAACAAACTAACTACCTAATTTAGGAAAATATCCTAACCACCTAATGATATGGATAATTGTCCTAACAAACACAAGAATTTAAATAAATATTACATGAAAAACACGCACACCCAAAGACTCCCAAGAACACGCATTTCACTCACCACTCTTAGTAATTGCACAATTCTTGATTTTCTTCAAATGACTTCAAGAAACCTTCAAGATCCAATCTTTTAATCAAGAAACTTAGAACGTGACATTTATGCATCATTTACCAAATATGACCCATTAAGACTCCTAAGAAAGCAATTAAAACGCTTGAAATGAGAAAAACCCTAGCAAATGCAGTGGGAAAAAATCCATAGGCAAAACCACCAATAACCCAGATATGAATGGCAGCGAGCTTGCTGCAATGAACCCTATACAATACATAGAAGTTAAAAAATAAAAAATAAAATAAATAAAACACCTAGAAGGCTAGAAATGACTCAAATAGAAATTCCAGCAAAATATTTCACATAATCACCATGCTAACATACGGCAAAACTGACAAGCATCAGCTCCCAACTCTTAGGACCGAAAACCGACCTAGACCTAATATGATTAAAATATCAGACCCATACGGCCATACCCTTATAAATGAGAAATCAGTTCTAAGTTGTGTCCAATAATCCAAGACTCATTGCCATCTCTATCTAGGGATTACTTGTAAATATAAGTTGCAACAACCTAACCAGTTTAACCTGTCACAACCAGCTTACCCTTTTCTTCATTACACTACCTACTATCATCAGTTCCTCACAACCATTCAGCTTGACCTAAGATATTTAAACTGTACCACAAAAGCTTTAGACCAAAATTAACAACCACAATGCTACCTTTAGCAATTGAAATATTGAAAACAATGGAAGATTGTCTAATTTTGTGGTGCTCAAATACAATGGTGTCTAGAAAGGTTGAGAAAAAGAAGTTAGTGTGTGTGTGTTTTTTTTTTTTTTGGGAAAATGAAGATAATGTGGTCTATTTTGATTCAACGTTATCGAAACATTTTGATTTGAGGAAAATAAGAATCTTTTATGTTGTTTAGAAATATTTTATCATCGTCCGGAACATGTGTCAGCTCTTCCTTACTAGTTCCTTCAGGGTCCGTTTGATAGGGTATAAAACATTGTTGGATTAAAATAGTTTTCCATGAAAAATCTGTTACATTGGAAAACACATTTTCATGAACAATTTCCATTGTTTGGTTACATGTAAAATGATTTTACATTTTTAACATTTTTCATCGTTTAGTTGGATGAAAAATCAAGTATTTCAATTGTAAGGAGAAATGCTTTCCTTCCAAGTGTGATGGAAAATGTTTTCCTCCCAATTTTGGGGGAAAATATTTTGAACATGGTGGAAAACCATTGTCCACCTCAAGTTTTACATTATAATATTTTGCTCCAAACAAAACAATGTAAAATGGGAAAACTATTTTTGGGGAAAACATTTTACGCCCTACCAAACGGACCCTTAGTTCACAAAAGACCTCATCAGCTGACAATAATTAAATAGACTTTTGTCTATCGTTGTTCAATCTTCTTGACGAATAAAATTATATATAAGAATGATAATAATTGTAAGAGTAAACTGTCCTGATCAACCTTAAACTCTAAAACTAAAAAGGTTGTAAAGCTCTTCAGTTAAACCCCAGCAATGCAAGAAGGGAAGCTGATTTTATGTTTAAAAGTTTTTGTATATTCTTCCCAGAATCTGGTTCTTTGAACTGCTTCCTATTCGAATTAAGAATTTTGAAACATGGAAAACTGGCCTATAATTGGACTGACCGGATAGTATGGAATCTGAAAATAGATTATTATAAAGTTCAAGGGAGCTCAAAACAATCAACCACACCCTACAGTAATAGCGCTATAGCAGCTTCTATGTCAAAGCATTGTAGACCACTAGATTTTCTAAAACAGACCAACAAGACTCATAGAACATCTCCTAAATAAATTGCCTCCACAACTTATTAAACCATCAGTACCTTAATCAAGGAGCGTTTACTAATTCACTACGCATAATGCAAATGAAAACAGTAAAACAATAAAAAAAAAAAAAAATGTGTCGTTTGACATTGCCAAAGCAAGTTATGCTTGACTTATTAGCCTGACTTGAACAGGAAACAATTTTCAAAAATAACAAAAATAAAAAGGAGGGTGGCGGGTGGCCATATTCAATCAGTCAGATTCAAGGGATTTCACCTAGAATGAAGCATATAGGAAGCAGAGGTTGTATTTTAGAGCATAGGGGTGCCTCATCTCATATGGTGCAATGTACTTCTCGTCTTCTCATTTATGGATACAACAACAACACCACGAGCAACAACAAAGCAGGGTAGCAGGGTAGCAACAATTGAAATACTTATAGACAACTCAAGTAGAAGTGAGCAGCCGACATACATATCAATCAAAGAGACTATTATTAAATTTCAGCTGCGGTAAAAGTGAAACATACTCCTAACAAAAAAAAACACCCCAACAAAAGTCCAACAGCAAACCATAGGTTCATTCAGGAAACAGTAACACAAAAGTAGCTATTGAGCAAAGAAAAGTAGCTGACAACAATGATACATAAACAACAAGAATAATAGAGATGGGTCAGCAAATACAAAATCAGCTTCATCATTTTTCAGCTATAAGAGGATGTGTTGATGACTATTAAACAAATATTCCAAAATCAACAAACATGCTAGTTTCCAACTTACCTAAGATCAAAGAGCACTGGTTTTTGGTTTCGGCAATGCTAGAGGTAGCTTTTCCATATTCATGTCTGCAAACTTGGAATAAACTTCATGCGCTTCCTTGAATGGTAGAACAAACATGTTGAAGAACTTAGAGTCGGTGTAGCTTACAACGGTGGGAAGTAAATACCCCGTCATCAAACCATTCTCTTTCAAAGCTAAGAGGATCTTATGTCTAGGTACAATTCTATTCTCCAAACTACACGTAAACAGGGAACACTTAGATGCCATGTAATTAGGCTCGAGACCCACTTCATTCATCAGGAAATCCAATTTTTTCTTAATGCTGTTTTCAGAGTGCCCTAAAATACGAGGATTTAACGACACAAGAGCAGCAATTTCAGAATCATTCCACCCAAAGCTCTTATAAATTTGCATTTTCGACTCGATGGTCTTCTGACTCATGGAGGAGATTATATGGATACCAGCTAAGAATTGTGAAGAGTTTACAGGAATTCCAAATTTCTCCTTAACACTAAACATTACTTCCTGTAAATGATCCGTCTTCAAACGAAAGATAAACGGGTTCCGAATTAGGAACTTCCTCATAAAATCAATCGGTATTCCATAACTCCGCAACAAAGCTATATTTGGCACCACACATGTGTGAATAGCTGAAGTACCTCGGCGGCGCGATCTCTTCAATATTAGAATCAAATTAGTGGCATCACCATAAGAACCTAGGATTTCCCTCAAAGCTTGAATTGCAGGAATAATATCATTACTCAAATATAATGAAGGCTTAAAGCTTATCAGCTCAGCAATATGAGGTTTAGAAAACCCTAATTTCTGTAAAGCTTCAGTTTTAGGAATTAGGGTTTTATCAACATTACACATCAAAATTCGGGGTCGAATACTAATCGTAGTTTGAATATGAGATTGTTGTAATCCATTTTCTTTGAAAAATGCAATAACTAAATCCCAATTTTTAATGAAATCAGTACTTCTAATAAGACGATTGTGAGTGAATTTAGGGGAAGTTGAAAGAGCTTGTTCCTTGGAAAACCCTAGATTTTTAACCAAATAATTGACGAATTTAAGATTTACCTCAGAAATTGAAGTTGAATAGAGTACAATTTGACGGAAGCCATGGATGAATAAGAACTTTTGAACGCCATTGAAGGAGCTTCCAAATCTCAGCATCCCGCCAATTTTGTGTTTGTTTCATGTGTTAGAACTTAAGGAAATGAAATGAATTTGATTAAACAAAAAAGGAAAAATTCAATAAATATAATCTCAACTACGGCGTTCAACAAAGACCGAACTTGATTAATTGAAAAATAGACTCAACTTTCATGCTTATTTTCCAATTTTGGACCCTCTTAAATTTTAACTTGTAAAACCAGGTAAATCTTGCTAATTATCCGATTTTTGCTTCAGCAGAACCACCGAAATTACCACCACAATCGTCCCTTCCACCCGAAACCTCTAAATGTTAAGAAAAAACCGGATAATTGACAAAATTTACTTGATTTTACAGGTTAAAATTTAGGAGGGTTCAAAATTCGAAAATGAGCATGAAAGTTGGGTCCGTTTTTGGATTAATCAAAGTTCGGTCGTTTATTAGATGAACGCCCATAGTTGGGATTATATTTATGAATTTTTCCTTTAAAATATTAAGATATGAAATTGTTGCTCATTTTCATTTTATTTTGGTCCTATACGTTTCATTTCAGCTTAATTAAGTTAAATTCATTTGTTTCAGTTTTCAATTATCTTATATTTCGGTTGTTATCACTTGTTTATAATATTTATAAATCTATTGTTGTTTAAAATTATATTTGTATTTTTTATTCTCATTCTTTTAATTTTTATAATTAATATAAATTAATAGGAAATATATAAATATAAATATAATTCAAAACAACAATAAATTAAAATAAGTTAAGTGTCTTTCATTTTTATTAAATCCCCCATAATTTTCTAAATCGGAAGAAAAACTTTAATCATATGAGATAATTATTATCTCTTCCCTATGTACCCCATTTTTATATGTTAATCTTAATACAACTATGTTTTACTTGCAAATTTGCAATGTTCATTTTACGGTATGAAATTTAGAAATGCTATTGTAAATGGTAAAAAAAAATTGTCAAAACTGTGCGTATTTTTAATCCTTTAAGGATGCATATTCAATAAACAATGTAGAAAACACATCGTATAAACATTTTGTCAAATCTAACACCCTTCATTGAAGAGCGTTTTTATTTGTTAGTTAACACTTCAAATCTTTCAAAGGATTATTTATACAAATTATTATCATTGGTCTTTATTAGGAAGCATTTGTTATTCTACTCTACAATATATATGAAATTAATTTTATCATCACCTCTTGTTTATATTCATTAAGTATATGAATTTTAGAATCCCCTTGAATAGATAACCAAACCACACTAGCAAAGCCATCAAGGAAAACAACTATTGAATAAAGCTTGCCGAGCGTATATTATATGTGGTGGAAAAACAATAATCACGCACCAAAGCCACCAACATCCGAAAACCACAAATAGCATCAAAGTACCAACAACCTTATGCAGATGCAAATGTGGAAGAAAGAGAGCCAACATATTCAGCTAGTAAGCTACAATAACAAGTTACTAACCAATTTACCAACATAAATCCAGCAAATACAGAAACCTAGTATTCATTGAACATGAAATAGCATATAAGTCTATGTGTCCTCAAAACTCTGTACCATGCCGGTGATTATGGGGAACTCATTTGACTCCCTTTTATACTCCTACGAACAAAGAACCCAATCCAAATCTGACACTGACGATTAGCAAATTTGTCAACTTTGATTAAACTTTAAACGGGCGAGACTTAAGAGTTAACAAGAATGCTAGAAGCATTGTGCAAAAAAAAAAAATCCACAGCCAACAATTTCTAGATAAAGTTATATCCAGAAAAAATATCAAAGGGTTTTTGAAAAGGGACAGTATTCCAATTCAGATTTGCTAAAAGTTGCTACTTTTCATCAGCTTCAAATCCATCTCGCCTAAACTTAATACGACAACCTGACTCTAGCACATAATGGAGAACTGAATTTCCTGTAAAATGTGCTCAAATCCTCGCCATCATTTTCTTGTCGGTATGCATAGGTTATGACAACATAACACAAAATATAATTTTCATTCTCCGATCTTCTCTCTCAATCCCCTGAAAAAGATTAGGCGAGTCAGTAAGAACATACATATCTACATCTGTCCGATCAAATGTTTCCATGTATTTTTATTCTTTTTAGCCGCAACATTTGCTAATTAAGAAATTTTCTATTTACTTGCAAGTTGCAACAATTATCTCCTTTACTTATTAAGATGGCAGTTATTTCTATTTCTCTCCTTATAACAAGATTGTCTATCTCTCGCTACCCCTTAACACACTCACAAGGAGTCATGACCAGAAAGACACTTGAGAGCATCTCAAAGGCACAGGTGCAAGTTGCAATGATTGACTAAGCGGGTTCTCCAAAATACATGGAATTGTGAGAATTCTAACATCACTAAACATCAACATCAAAACAAAATAAAAGGGGAAATGTCAAAATCAAAAGAGATGTAGAAGCATCAACGAAAACAACTAGCCAACAATGACCAATAATCCGTAGAACTAAATGACTAGCAGTGACATCATCAAGTCGATAAGTTAATTTAACTCAATCCAGCCCCTATCAACACCGAGGACTCAAACAGATGCTACAAATTTTTCAAGTTGTAGCTTACATCTGACCACAACAAAATTTAAATCCTTCGCTGAAAACTAAGAATGCTATAAAAATGGTAGCAATCCTGACTCCTGAGGTAACAATTAACTAGCTTTAGTGGTAACTGGCAATCCCAACTCTATATGCCAAGGTTTAAAAAAAAGGTCCAATTTGACCTATTCCTAATCCTAGAAAAGGACAGTAGACATTAGACAATTGAATCAAATTTTACCAACTGCTTTTAGACAATGGTTTTTATTCTTTCTCCTGACAGTATACTTCATAACAAGCTAGATTTTCTAAGTGAAATGGCATAGAAGTCTAGGACAAAGACATGCTCTTTTTTAGTGCAATAGAAGAATAGTCTAGGACAAAGCCAACTTTTTTCAGTAAAACGCCTATGTCCAATACAAGGACACCCACATCCAAGCGGACACTTAATTTATGAATGAGTAACATATGTGCCAAAATATCTGCCACATTTTTCCACTAGCAAGCAGAATTAATGAAGTGTTAATTACAAAAACCATTCTGATGAGACAGCTAAGCAGAAAACCTTAGTTCTTAACGTCAGAAAGATGAGCCACGGTTAGTTCTGAGGTTTGCTCTCGCAAAAAAGTTAATTGAAACAGTTTTATACTTTCAACTGAAAATTCTTTTCTCATGAAAGTCATACATATAACAGAACATAAGGTGGACATTATTGGCTTACGTATGTAGTTTACATTCTTTTCTCTAACACTACTGGTTTGGAGACTTATACCAATAGGTCTGAACTCTGAAGTTTGCATTTGTGGTCCTGTGGCTGGAAAGATCACTAGACTGATTAACAAGGCTGGTTTTGCTATTGAAAAGTTACCTATACGTGGGGGTTCCTATTAGCGTAGGTCCCTCAAGGCTCCTGAATGTCATAAGATGGTAGATAAGATGGTAGTTAGGATAAGAGTTTGGGGTACTAGGACGTCTCTTTTGCTGGAAGGTTATAGTTAGTGAATTCAGTCTTGATGAGTTGAGCTCAAATAGTCATTTTGCCAAAGCAAATCATAAAAAAGGCAAATGCTACTGCCTACTGGTGAGTTGTTTCTGTGGCTTGGCTCTACTAAAAGAGTCTTAGAACAGGTTATGTAGCTTGGTAGTTTTTGTGTTCCAAGAAATTTCAAGGGCTTGGCACTACAGATGTCCTTAACTGGAATGTTGCTGATATTGGCAAGTTTGTATGGGCAATTACAATGAAAGAGGATCATCTGTACGTGAAATGGATCCGTAATGTGTACATTAAGAACAATGGCTGATGGGGGTAAAGCGATTCACATGGGGTTAGTTGGGTGAGGAAGGAAATATGCAAAGTGAACGATCAGTTGAACGTTGGGTTCATCCTGGTTACAGTGTTTTAGACTCCGAGGTCTACAATTGGATATGCCCTGTAGTTCCTAAGGTCCAATAGTCCTCTTGGGTTTGAATCAGAATGGCTCATCTCAAGCATCAGTTTATTGGCTGGTTAGTAATGCAGAGAAGGCTCCCAACAAAAGAAAGGTTGTATAAAATCAAAGTCAGTGGTGATGACAAAATCTTGATTTGTGGTGGGGTATTGAGTAGAAAAAAAAAAGCTAGGTTTGTATAAATATTGGATCCCGTACTCCCATCTATAAACCCTTGAAAGTTTTGAATTATTGTTGATGAAAGGTTTATAATGGGTTTATATAATATGATGTGGCATGTGGATAAACTCCTCAAAGATTTGAACCATTGTGGATGCCCTTAGGGCTACTCAAATTGAGCATGTAAGTGGCTGTCAATGATTGGGGATTGAGCTCCAGTTGATCATAGAGAGAAAGGAGACAAGAGACAAAAAGATTGGGGAATCCTCATAACATCAAGCAAAATGGGCAAATGGGGTTCATGCGAAGAAGTAGGTGTTTGGTGAAAAGTAAATAGTAAGTACTTAATTACTATATTGACTTTCAACTGTTCAAGGTTTCCAAATGACCAACATGCACCAGTATCCATTAATGGAAACACGTTCTAGACTTTTGTTCAGACAATACAAAGTAAGTGATAAGCCACGTATGAGAAGCAATATACTACCTCCGTTACCAATAAAATGCAACGATGTGACATAAAGTAGAGAGGAAAAATGTCTATCATTGCATCATTGCATTTTATTGGTAACGAAGGTAGTATATTATGAGCACCAAAAAAATAATAAGGTAAGTTGAAGATGATAGAAGCTTCCAGGTTTCTATATGAACGGCGTATGTTCAATACCTTGAAAATTTTACCACACATCTATTACGCAGGCAGTGCTCTATGGGACCGAACGTTGGGCTTTAAAATATTGTCAATTTGTCACCTTTGCAAGTCATGGGGCATGTATACTAGTTCTGAAATGGAGTGAGATTCGGTGCAACCTTTCCAGGTTTACTCACCAAGAACAGTCTTTTAGAGGACTTGAAACAGCCCATTACACAGAGGGCCCCAAGTCATGAAGAGAGATTCCACAGCATCTACTGGAGAAAGAATCACAACAATAAACAAACCCTAAATCCCTCCGGGAATAGAGACATAGAATCCATTGTATGTATCATTCAAAATCTTGTGTATTGTCCACCATAATACTCTTCTTCCATTCCAATATATCAACAATTAGATTTTTTTTTAAAAAAGACTCTTCATATCCCTTTTCTACATTCACTATCAGAATTTTTTTTTCCTCAGCATCTTCATGGAAACATCAAAAATGTGTAAACTTTATTGACTTACCCTTAACTTGATCCCTGGATTTCTCCCCTTCTAGATATCTCGGTACAGTTCTATCCTTATTAATGTACAATATATCCACCCAAAAACACACATCTATATTATCTCAACTTCTAAATATGATCCTTACTAGAAGACCAACTGACCATTATCCCCACCAATATAGGAATAAGATAAGCTATCTGCAGATATCCTCTTCCTCTAGTCTTCCCTATTTAACACCAAATTCTCTTAAAGCCCTAACACCCTCATATCTCCACTAACAACCCTCATCCAAATTTAATTTGGTCTTCCTATACCTCTCCTCCATTCATCCGTTGCTACTCTTCCAAACTCCTTATCGGTGCAGGAAAAATGATCATGATTTATTCTTATGTAACACATTTACACAAGATTCAGAAAAATTTTAAAAAATAAAATTGTTTAAAATTAAAAAAAAAAAAAAACAAACAAACAAAGGTATGTTTATTAAAAATGAGCAAGGTACCAAATATTGAAATGCTAATAGAATAATCAAGTAGAAGTGAGCAGCCGACATGCATATCAATTAAAGAGACTATATTAAATTTCAGCTATGGTAAAAGTGAAACATACTCCTTACAAAAAACAAAACCCAACCAAATTCTAACAGCAACCCATAGGGGTTCGTTCAGGAAACTGTAACACAAAAGTAGCTATTGAGCACAGAAATGTAGTTGACAACAATGATACATAAACAAAAAGAATAATAGAGATGGGTCAGCAAGTACAAAATCAGCTTCATCATTTTTCAGATATAAGAGAATGCGTTGAGGAAAATAAGAATGTTTTATGTTCCTTTAGGATCCGTTTGGTAGGGCGTAAAACATTTTTAGATGAAAATAGTTTTTCATGAAAAATCTTTTACATTGGAAACAAATTTTCATGAACAATTTCCATTGTTTGGTTGCATGTAAAATGATTTTACATTTTTAACATTTTTCATCGTTTAGTTGGATGAAAAACCAAGTATTGCAATTGTAAGGAGAAATGCTTTCCTTCCAAGTGTGATGGAAAATGTTTTCTCCCAATATTGGGGTAAAATGTTTTCAACATGGTGGAAAACCATTTTCCACCCCAAGTTTTACATTATAATATTTTACTCCAAACCAAACAATGTAAAATGGGAAAACTATTTTTGGGGAAAACATTTTACGCCCTACCAAACGGACCCTTAGTTCACAAAAGACCTCCTCAGCTGACAATAATTAAATAGACTTCTGTCTATCATTGTTCAATCTTCTTGACGAATAAAATTATATATAAAAATGATAATAATTATAAGAGTAAACTGTCCTGATCAACCTTAAACTCTAAAACTAAAAAGGTTGTAAAGCTCTTCAGTTAAACCCCAGCAATGCAAGAAAGGAAGCTGATTTTATGCTTAAAAGTTTTTGTATATTCTTCCCAGAATCTGGTTCTTTGAACCGCTTCCTATTCGAATTAAGAACTTTGAAACATGGAAAACTGGCCTATAATTGGACTGACCGGATAGTGTGGAATAGAAAATAGATTATTATAAAGTTCAAGGGAGCTCAAAACAATCAACCACACCCTACAGTAATAGCGCTATAGCAGCTTCTATGTCAAAGCATTGTAGACCACTAGATTTTCTAAAAACAGACCACCAAGACTCATAGAACATCTCCTATATAAATTGCCTCCACAACCTATTAAACCATCACTACCTTAATTAAGGAGCTTTTACTAATTCACTACGCATAATGCAAAAGAAAACATGAAAACAAAACAAAACAAAAAAAAAANAAAAAAAAAAAAAAAAAAAAAAAAAAAAAAAAAAAAAAAAAAAAAAAAAAAAACATGTGTCATTTGACATTGCCAAAGCAAGTTATGCTTGACTTATTAACCTGACTTGAACAGGAAACAATTTTCAAAAATAACAAAAATAAAAAAGAGGGTGGCGGGTGGCCATATTCAATCAGTCAGATTCAGGGGATTTCACCTAGAATGAAGCATATAGGAAGCAGAGGTTGTATTTTAGAGCATAGGGGTGCCTCATCTCATATGGTGCAATGTACTTCTCGTCTTCTCATTTATGGATACAACAACACCACGAACAACAACAAAGCTTTAGTCCCAAAATAATTTGGGGTCAGTTAAACATGTATTAGGAATAAGATAAACTATCTGCATAAATCCTCTTCCTCCGGTCTACCCTATTTAACAATAAATTCTCTTAAAGCCCTAACACCCTCATATCTCCACTAACAACCCTCATGCGAATTTGGTTTGGTCTTCCTATACCTGTCCTCCATTCATCCGTTGCTACTCTTTCAACCTCCTTATCGGTGCAGGAAAAATGATCATAATTCATTCACACGTTTACACAAGATTCAGAAAATTTTAAAAACTAATTTTTTTAGGAGAAAAAAAACAAAAAACACAAAGGTATGTTTATAAAAAATGAGCAGGGTAGCAACAATTGAAATACTTATAGACAACTCAAGTAGAAGTGAGCAGCCGACATACATATCAATCAAAGAGACTATTATTAAATTTCAGCTACGGTAAAAGCGAAACATACTCCTAACAAAAAAAAACACCCCAACAAAAGTCCAACAGCAAACCATAGGTTCATTCAGGAAACAGTAACACAAAAGTAGCTATTGAGCAAAGAAAAGTAGCTGACAACAATGATACATAAACAACAAGAATAATAGAGATGGGTCAGCAAATACAAAATCAGCTTCATCATTTTTCAGCTATAAGAGGATGTGTTGATGACTATTAAACAAATATTCCAAAATCAACAAACATGCTAGTTTCCAACTTACCTAAGATCAAAGAGCACTGGTTTTTGGTTTCGGCAATGCTAGAGGTAGCTTTTCCATATTCATGTCTGCAAACTTGGAATAAACTTCATGCGCTTCCTTGAATGGTAGAACAAACATGTTGAAGAACTTAGAGTCGGTGTAGCTTACAACGGTGGGAAGTAAATACCCCGTCATCAAACCATTCTCTTTCAAAGCTAAGAGGATCTTATGTCTAGGTACAATTCTATTCTCCAAACTACACGTAAACAGGGAACACTTAGATGCCATGTAATTAGGCTCGAGACCCACTTCATTCATCAGGAAATCCAATTTTTTCTTAATGCTGTTTTCAGAGTGCCCTAAAATACGAGGATTTAACGACACAAGAGCAGCAATTTCAGAATCATTCCACCCAAAGCTCTTATAAATTTGCATTTTCGACTCGATGGTCTTCTGACTCATGGAGGAGATTATATGGATACCAGCTAAGAATTGTGAAGAGTTTACAGGAATTCCAAATTTCTCCTTAACACTAAACATTACTTCCTGTAAATGATCCGTCTTCAAAAGAAAGATAAACGGGTTCCGAATTAGGAACTTCCTAATAAAATCAATCGGTATTCCATAACTCCGCAACAAAGCTATATTTGGCACCATACATGTGTGAATAGCTGAAGTACCTCGGCGGCGCGATCTCTTCAATATTAGAATCAAATTAGTGGCATCACCATAAGAACCTAGGATTTCCCTCAAAGCTTGAATTGCAGGAATAATATCATTACTCAAATATAATGAAGGCTTAAAGCTTATCAGCTCAGCAATATGAGGTTTAGAAAACCCTAATTTCTGTAAAGCTTCAGTTTTAGGAATTAGGGTTTTATCAACATTACACATCAAAATTCGGGGTCGAATACTAATCGTAGTTTGAATATGAGATTGTTGTAATCCATTTTCTTTGAAAAATGCAATAACTAAATCCCAATTTTTAATGAAATCAGTACTTCTAGTAAGACGATTGTGAGTGAATTTAGGGGAAGTTGAAAGAGCTTGTTCCTTGGAAAACCCTAGATTTTTTACCAAATAATTGACGAATTTAAGATTTACCTCAGAAATTGAAGTTGAATAGAGTACAATTTGACGGAAGCCATGGATGAATAAGAATTTTTGAACGCCATTGAAGGAGCTTCGAAATCTCAGCATCCCGCCAATTTTGTGTTTGTTTTATGTGTTAGAACTTAGAAGAAATGAAATGAATTTGATTTTAAAAAAAACTAAATTGTGAAATTGTTGCTCTTTTTCATTTTATTTCGATCCGATACGTTTCATTTCGGCTCAATTAAGTTAATATCATTTACTTCAGTTTTCAATTATCTTATATTTCGGTTGTTATCACTTGTTTATAATGATTATAAAACTATTTTTGTTTTAATTATATTTGTATTTTTAATTCTCATTCTTTTAATTATTAAAGTTAAAAGTTTATATAATAAAAAATATATAAATACAAACATGCATATAATTCAAAAGAAAAATAAATTAAAATAAGTTAAGTTTAGTTAAGTGTCTTTCATTTTTATTGAAACCCCATAATTTTCTAGATCGGAAAAAAAACTTAAATGAGATATTTTTGATCTCTTACTCTATGTGCCCCATTTTTATATGTTAATCTTATTACAACTATGTTTTACTTGCAAGTTTGCAATGTTCATTTTACTGTATAGGGAATTTAGAAATGCCATTGTAAATGGTAGAAACTTTTTGTCAAAACTGTGCATATTTTAATCCTTCAAAGATACATATTCAATTAATGATGTAGAAAACACATCAAATAAACATTTTGTCAAATCTAACACCCTTTATTGAAAAGGGTTTTTATTTGTTAGTTAGTTAACACTTAAAATCTTTCAAAGGATTATTTATACAAATCATTATCATTGGTCATTATTTGAAAGCATTTGTTATTCTACTCTATAATGTATATATATATATGAAATTAATTTTATTATCACCTCTTATTTATATTCATTGAGTAAGTACATGAATTTTAGAATCCCCTTGAATAGATAATCAAACCACACTAGCAAAACCATCAAGGAAAATAACTATTGAGTAAAGCTTGGAGGGAAGTGCGAAAATTAAATCACCGACCTTGCCAAGTGTACATTATATGTGGTGGAAAATCAATAATCACGCACCAGAGCCACCAACATCCGAAAACCACAAATAGCATCTAAGCAGTCACAACCTTATGCAGATCCAGATGTGGAAAAAACAGAGCTAACATATTAAGCTAGTAAGCTACAATAACAAGTTACTAACTAATTTACCAACATAAATCCAGCAAATACAGAAACCCAATATTCATTGAACATGAAATAGCATATAAGTCAATGTGTCCGAAAACTCTGTACCATGCCAATGATTATGGGGAACTCATTTGACTCCCCTTTATACTCTGACGAACAAAGAACCCAATCCAAAGGTGACGCTGACGATTAGCAAAGTTGTCGACTTTGATTAAACTTTGCACGGGTGAGATCTAAGAGTTAACAAGAATGCTAGAAGCATTGTGTCAAAAAAATTCCACAGGCAACAATTTCCTGATAAAGTTAAATCCAGAAAAAATATCAAAGGGTTTTTGAAAAGGGACAGTATTTCAATTCAGATTTGTTAAAAGTTGCTACTTTTCATCAGCTTCAAATCTATCTCGCCTAAACTTAATACGACAACCTGACTCTAGCATATAATGGAGAACTGAATTTCCTGTACAATGTGCTCAAATCCTTGCCATCATCTTCTTGTCGGTATGCATAGGTTATGACAACATAACACAAAATATAATTTTCATTCTCCAATCTTCTCTCTCAAGCCCCTGAAAAAGATTAGGCTAGTCAGTAAGAACATACATATCTACATCTGTCAGATCAAATGTTTCCATGTATTTTTATTCTTTTCAGCCGCAACATTTGCTAATTAAGAAATTTTCTATTTACTTGCAAGTTGCAACAATTATCTCCTTTACTTATTAAGATGGCAGTTATTTCTATTTCTCTCCTTATAACAAGATTGTCTATCTCTCGCTACCCCTTAACACACTCACAAGGAGTCATGACCAGAAAGACACTTGAGAGCATCTCAAAGGCACAGGTGCAAGTTGCAATGATTGACTAAGCGGGTTCTCCAAAATACATGGAATTGTGAGAATTCTAACATCACTAAACATCAACATCAAAACAAAATAAAAGGGGAAATGTCAAAATCAAAAGAGATGTAGAAGCATCAACGAAAACAACTAGCCAACAATGACCAATAATCCGTAGAACTAAATGACTAGCAGTGACATCATCAAGTCGATAAGTTAATTTAACTCAATCCAGCCCCTATCAACACCGAGGACTCAAACAGATGCTACAAAATTTTCAAGTTGTAGCTTACATCTGACCACAACAAAATTTAAATCCTTCGCTGAAAACTAAGAATGCTATAAAAATGGTAGCAATCCTGACTCCTGAGGTAACAATTAACTAGCTTTAGTGGTAACTGGCAATCCCAACTCTATATGCCAAGGTTTAAAAAAAAGGTCCAATTTGACCTATTCCTAATCCTAGAAAAGGACAGTAGACATTAGACAATTGAATCAAATTTTACCAACTGCTTTTAGACAATGGTTTTTATTCTTTCTCCTGACAATATACTTCATAACAAGCTAGATTTTCTAAGTGAAATGGCATAGAAGTCTAGGACAAAGACATGCTCTTTTTTAGTGCAATAGAAGAATAGTCTAGGACAAAGCCAACTTTTTTCAGTAAAACGCCTATGTCCAATACAAGGACACCCACATCCAAGCGGACACTTAATTTATGAATGAGTAACATATGTGCCAAAATATCTGCCACATTTTTCCACTAGCAAGCAGAATTAATGAAGTGTTAATTACAAAAACCATTCTGATGAGACAGCTAAGCAGAAAACCTTAGTTCTTAACGTCAGAAAGATGAGCCACGGTTAGTTCTGAGGTTTGCTCTCGCAAAAAAGTTAATTGAAACAGTTTTATACTTTCAACTGAAAATTCTTTTCTCATGAAAGTCATACATATAACAGAACATAAGGTGGACATTATTGGCTTACGTATGTAGTTTACATTCTTTTCTCTAACACTACTGGTTTGGAGACTTATATCAATAGGTCTGAACTCTGAAGTTTGCATTTGTGGTCCTGTGGCTGGAAAGATCACTAGACTGATTAACAAGGCTGGTTTTGCTATTGAAAAGTTACCTATACGTGGGGGTTCCTATTAGCGTAGGTCCCTCAAGGCTCCTGAATGTGATAAGATGGTAGATAAGATGGTAGTTAGGATAAGAGTTTGGGGTACTACCGTACTAGGACGTCTCTTTTGCTGGAAGGTTATAGTTAGTGAATTCAGTCTTGATGAGTTGAGCTCAAATAGTCATTTTGCCAAAGCAAATCATAAAAAAGGCAAATGCTACTGCCTACTGGTGAGTTGTTTCTGTGGCTTGGCTCTACTAAAAGAGTCTTAGAACAGGTTATGTAGCTTGGTAGTTTTTGTGTTCCAAGAAATTTCAAGGGCTTGGCACTACAGATGTCCTTAACTGGAATGTTGCTGATATTGGCAAGTTTGTATGGGCAATTACAATGAAAGAGGATCATCTGTACGTGAAATGGATCCGTAATGTGTACATTAAGAACAATGGCTGATGGGGGTAAAGCGATTCACATGGGGTTAGTTGGGTGAGGAAGGAAATATGCAAAGTGAACGATCAGTTGAACGTTGGGTTCATCCTGGTTACAGTGTTTTAGACTCCGAGGTCTACAATTGGATATGCCCTGTAGTTCCTAAGGTCCAATAGTCCTCTTGGGTTTGAATCAGAATGGCTCATCTCAAGCATCAGTTTATTGGCTGGTTAGTAATGCAGAGAAGGCTCCCAACAAAAGAAAGGTTGTATAAAATCAAAGTCAGTGGTGATGACAAAATCTTGATTTGTGGTGGGGTATTGAGTAGAAAAAAAAAAGCTAGGTTTGTATAAATATTGGATCCCGTACTCCCATCTATAAACCCTTGAAAGTTTTGAATTATTGTTGATGAAAGGTTTATAATGGGTTTATATAATATGATGTGGCATGTGGATAAACTCCTCAAAGATTTGAACCATTGTGGATGCCCTTAGGGCTACTCAAATTGAGCATGTAAGTGGCTGTCAATGATTGGGGATTGAGCTCCAGTTGATCAGAGAGAGAAAGGAGACAAGAGACAAAAAGATTGGGGAGTCCTCATAACATCAAGCAAAATGGGCAAATGGGGTTCATGCGAAGAAGTAGGTGTTTGGTGAAAAGTAAATAGTAAGTACTTAATTATTATATTGACTTTCAACTGTTCAAGGTTTCCAAATGACCAACATGCACCAGTATCCATTAATGGAAACACGTTCTAGACTTTTGTTCAGACAATACAAAGTAAGTGATAAGCCACGTATGAGAAGCAATATACTACCTCCGTTACCAATAAAATGCAACGATGTGACATAAAGTAGAGAGGAAAAATGTCTATCATTGCATCATTGCATTTTATTGGTAACGAAGGTAGTATATTATGAGCACCAAAAAAATAATAAGGTAAGTTGAAGATGATAGAAGCTTCCAGGTTTCTATATGAACGGCGTATGTTCAATACCTTGAAAATTTTACCACACATCTATTACGCAGGCAGTGCTCTATGGGACCGAACGTTGGGCTTTAAAATATTGTCAATTTGTCACCTTTGCAAGTCATGGGGCATGTATACTAGTTCTGAAATGGAGTGAGATTCGGTGCAACCTTTCCAGGTTTACTCACCAAGAACAGTCTTTTAGAGGACTTGAAACAGCCCATTACACAGAGGGCCCCAAGTCATGAAGAGAGATTCCACAGCATCTACTGGAGAAAGAATCACAACAATAAACAAACCCTAAATCCCTCCGGGAATAGAGACATAGAATCCATTGTATGTATCATTCAAAATCTTGTGTATTGTCCACCATAATACTCTTCTTCCACTCCAATATATCAACAATTAGATTTTTCTTTAAAAATGACTCTTCATATCCTTTTAGAAATCTAACCCCTTCCAAACCCATATATCTATACAAGTCAAACTAGATTTCTCTCCCCTTCTCCCTTTTCTACATTCACTATCAGAATTTATTTTCCTCGGCATCTTCATGGAAACATCAAAAATGTGTAAACTTTATTGACTTACCCTTAACTTGATCCTTGGATATTTCCCCTTCTTCTAGATATCTCGGTACAGTTCTATCCCTATTAATGTACAATATATCCACCCAAAAGCACACATCTATATTATCTCAACTTCTAAATATGATCCTTACTAGAAGATCAACAGAACATTATCCCCACCAAAACGTTGCACCAGTACTACATCTGTGTAACTTATTTTTATCATTAGCCTTAGAGCCTTAGAGGTATGCTAATATTAAATCTACAAAAGATACTAAAATTCTCTAGGTTAGTGGGAGTTCCTTAAACATCACATGTCAGTAATTCCTTGCTAAACTCCACATCACTGTGCACAAAACACTATGTCTTCAATCTTACAATTGACTAAGCATGAGCTCTTTTTGTTCAAACTCGTCTCCAAAGTTACAATATAGATCTAAGTCTTTAACCTCTACTCTAGAGTCTAGCCAAATCCGCTAACATTAAACCATCCAATGACAGCATACACCATGTTATCTCATCCTAAATTTACCATAATCATTTATCCAAAATGACTGCGAAAAGAATGCTGCAACCCTTTGTTGAAGTTCAACTGTAATAGGGAAACTCAGTTGATCCTCCACAAGGCTAATCATTTGAAACCTCGGTGCATGTCAGTAACCAAGGTCAATAATGTATCAAAATTAGAAAAGAGAGATGCATGAATACACCAATACTCTCGTCATTTAGAGATAGTCTGATCTTGGAGGGGATAGTGATGGAAAAAGAAAAGGACATATAGGTTACTAATAGAAAAAAAATGAAAAAGTACAGCAGGGAGGTACCAACTAATTCACAACTAGCTAAAATTTTCCAGAACGACCAAGTTTTCACATTTGAAACAACAAGATTGTTACATTCATATGAATTGTAGTGTTGAGTGTTGATCGAATGTCAATAACAATTTACGGTTTTAAACAAAATTAAGGCCACAATATAAATGACGAGGAAACAAAAGGTGACAATACGAATTAACAATCAAGCGATAAATATCCAACAATTAACAAAAAAGAGCATAGGTTCTTTCTGGAACTGTAACAAATATATGAAGCTATTGAACGGAAGATAGCAGGTTACAAAATTGATATGTCAACGAGAAGAAGTATCAAGACAAGTAAGCAGGATGCATTATGATTTTAGTAAAATTACCAGTCAACAAGCAGGATAGTTTGCAACTTGCCTTAATATAAAACAGCATTAGCTTTTGGTTTCGACAATCCTTGAGTCAGCACCTTCAAACTAATCCCCGTTTGTTTGGAATAAATTTCATGAACTTCCTTGAATGGTAGCACAAACTTATTCAGGAACTTAGACTCGGAATAGCATACAGCGGTGGGAAAAAAATACCCTGTCATCAGACCTTTCTCCTCCAGAAATAAAAGTACCTTATGTCTAGGCACCAATCTCTTCTCGAGACTACAAGTAAAGAGGTTACCCTTGGATGTCAAGTAACTAGGTTTGTAACCCATTTCATTCATCAGGAAATCCAATTTTTTCTTGATGCTGTCTTTAGAAAATGCTAAAACAGCAGGATATGACGATACAAGATCTGTAATCTCACTAGCAGTCCACCCAAAGGTCTTAAGTACTTCCAATTTCGAGTCGATAATCTCCTCTTTTACACTGGTGACTATGTTGACACCAATCAAAAACCGCGAAGTGTTTCTAGGAATACCCAATTTCTGTTCAACTTTATCAGCAATATTAGCCAAAGAATCAGTCTCCCAAACAAAGGTAGTCGGTAGTCTAAGTAGACTCCTGTAAATAGACTCAATGGGGATCCCATAACTCCGAAACAACGCTATATTTGGAACGATATACTTCGGAATGGACAAAAGTTGATGCCGTAATCTCTTTAACACCAAAACCAAACGGCTATCATCATAACTTAAAACATTCCTCAAAGATTGGATAGCAGGAGCAATATGAGAACTCGAACTCGTAAAAAACAATACAGGATTAACAGCAACAACTTCACCAATATGATTAACAGAAAACCCTAATTTCTGGAGTATTTCAAATTTAGGAGTTAGGGTTTTGTCAACATTAGACATCAAAAATCGAGGATAAACAGTGATTGCACTTTGAATATGAGAATGTTGTAATCCAATTTTTTTGAGAAATGCAATAACTGAATCAGAGTTCTTAACGAAAACATTATCGCTAACGTCTTTAACACCTTTACGATATCGAGTAAGCTTTGAGGAAGTAGAAACAGCTTGTTGCTTCGAAAACCCTAGATTTTCAACAAAGTAATTGACTAAAGTAGGGTTTACCTCAGTTGAATAGAGTGACAGTTGACGGAAGCCATTGATGAAGATGAGGTGTTGGACGCCATTGATGATGATGAAGGAGCTTCTTCGATATCCAAGCATCCCTCCTACAGTCCTACTCTTAATTGCAAGTATTTCACTGTTTTAATGAAACAAACAATGTCACGTACTATAAATTTATAATTTGCTGTATGGTAAATTGGTAAGGTTATACGAGTTAATAAAATTTGAAATCCAAAACAGTATTTATTTTTATTGCTCGTATAGTCTAGTCGTGTCTTATTTTAATATTGAATATTTTTGATTATTTAACATGATAACAGTCTAAAAGTCGGGAAAAGTGAGGAAAGAGTATTGTAATTTTGAAAATACATGTTTATTTTTGATCAAAAAGAATTGATTACAATAACAAATTGGATTTGATTGGATTGAATTATATTAACAATGGTGCAATTTGAATTGGATCATATTGGATTTTTTTTCCTAATAAATACTAATAGACACCCCTAGTATATTGGCACTCCTTGTGTTAATATTGACACTCCCTATGCAAAAATGAAATTTCATGTGTTCTACTAACAATGAGGAGTGTCAATATTAATCCTAGGAGTCCCGATATCAGCTTTTACAAATCAAGTGATTCTAGTGAATAATAAGACTGCACTGGTTAACTCAAACTTTAATTATGGTTAAAAAGTAGTTTCTTGACGCTTGAGGGTAGAGCTGGGCATAAGTGGCACGACCCGCCAACCCGACACGCTATAAGCGGGTTTGGGTTGAGCAATCCAACCCGTTTATTATATTGGCACGACCCGACCCGACACGTGCAATAAATGGGCCGGGTTAGGGTTGAGGGACCTCAACCCATTTAACCCATATAACCCGTTTAATAGCTGGATCATACTTCATTTTTAAGGTTGGGCCCATCTTTTCTCAGCCTTTTAGGGTTAGGTCATACATCATTCCATAATCCACATTTCCGCCTCATTCTCTCACTTCATTCTCTCAATCTGAATCTTGCCTCTCTCAATCTCTCATTCTCTCACTATTTCCCTCTCATTATTTCACTCTTTTTTTTTTTTCCTTTTTCGAATCATCCTTCCAAATTCATAAGGCTAAGGTATGTTTTTAGTTCATTTTTTCAGATTTTGGTGTATTTTATTATATTTTTGTTTCGATTTTTTGTATTTCGATTTTAATTTGTTTTGTTAACGGTTTTGTTGATTTACTTTAACAATTTGTTGGTTTTGATTTGTTTGTTTAACGATTCGTTGATTTTGATTTGTTTGTTGATTTCGTAATTTTTTGATTTATTTTGGTTCGTAATTTGTTTATTTTTCGATTTATTTTATAGTTGATTTATTTTTCGATTTGTTGATCTGTTTATTTGTTGATTTGTTTCGATTTTAGTTATGTTAGTCAATTTTTTGTTTCGATTTTAGTTGATTTGTGTTGATTTTTTGTTTCACGATGCAATGTATCACTCTGCTATTGCTTCTCGCCTTGCTTCGGATTTCTCACGTTATAACTCAGATGAGTCAGATTTTATCTGACGATTATTATAATCATTTCATAGATGCATCAAATTAGTCCGCTTTTTTTTTTTACTGTTAATTTGAATCTGCATCATGCATAAAACCTGTTTTTATTATTTTGTGATGATGCAATGTAATTTGATGTAATGAATGTGGACAAAAAGTATTTAGGTGCATCTTTTAACACTTGTGATTTGTAAATTATAATAAGTTCCTAAGTTCATCTTTATGTTTTATCTTTTGTATAGTTTTGTTTTGTTAATTATAAAATGGTGTTATCATAATTTGAAATTAATTTGATAATTTGATACTGATATCTTAATTAAGTCACTGAGTCTCCCATGGTTTTGTTACTGAAATTAATTTGATATCTTAATTAAGTCACTCAGGCTCAAACTCTACTAGACAATAAAACTTTTGATAATTATTATTTAGCGTATTGTTTAAAAGGATCATATGTTAATTATTTTCATAGAGGCTCATATGTCTGTGACAACTGACAATGTTCAAAAGGAAAATTCATAGCCTGAGCATATGGTTTTGCTAATTAAGTCATTGATAATTTGATACTGAAATTAATTTGATACTGCTAGGCTGATTTGTTGGTTTTGTTTGTTAATTAATTTTGTTTGTTGTTATTATGTAGCCATGGAATCTCCCATGGACTCTCCATTGGATTCTCCCATGGAGTCTTCCAAACCATTGGAAAGATTCGCTACAACCTGATGTTGAAGAATTGTGCAAGTACCTTTTGGGAGCGAAAGTAGAAGATGAAGAAGATGATGATGAAGACCAAACTCAAGCCTCACAACACTCTGTATTGGATTGAGCTTTAGAGAGTAGAAGAATGAAGATGATGAATGAAAATTTGTAATGGATTGTATCTTATTAATTGGCAGAACTTCTGACTTGTTTATTGGATATTTAGATATGAATTTGGTGATTTTATATTTTTATGAGATGTATTATCTTTAGTTTTTAATTTTAGATTTTTTTTATTGACATTAAATTATGTAATATATGCTACTGCAGGTTATTAGATGAAGAATAATTAGAAATAATTAGATGCTTTGATTAGAAATATAGAGTTGTTTAGGCACTTGTTAAACGGGTTAAGCAGGTTATAGCAGGTCGTGCTCAGGTTGGACATTCTGACCCGCCTAATTAAATGGGCCGAGTTCAGGTCAGGCTATGACAACCCGTTTAACTTTTGACCCGGCACGACACGACCTGTTACCCACCTCTACTTGAGGGTGGCCGATGAGGTCTTATAGGAGGACTTTGGTACTTAGAGGAACAACGATATTGATCCACAAATTGTGTTCCCAAAAAGAAAAATTAAAATGTTTGAGGCTATTAATGGGAAAATCAATCAACAACAATTCAAGTAAGGACTTCCAAAGATATCTTTTTTACTATAAGTAGTGATACGGATCATGCCAAATTTTGCTATAATCCACAGGGCTGCAATTCATAAACTCTAAATCAAGGCTTCAAGTTTGGGGTGTGCAAAATCTGACCCAAATCATATTTGGACTAGGACCAAATTAATAGATTTGGTCTTCAGACCACCAAAATCATCAATTTTGTGTTTTCTGTCCAGCCTTAAGCCGACTGTAAAACTTAGAATGCATTTGGTATATATACTACCTCCGTTTCCTATTAATTGCAACATTTAAATTTTTAATACCTAACAAATAATACCCAAGTGTTGCAATTAATGTGAAACAAAGGTAGTATATATTATAATTTTTTTTTCTGGAGTCTTCCTCATTTCAAATCCTAAAAAAGTTTCACACCTTTACCATTCTCTGCAGTTGCCATTCATCCTTTGGTGTATTTGTCAATCACTGTTCATTGTCTTGTCTTCTTTCAACGCTGCTTCTATCATTTATTCTATTTCATCAATTTCGACGTTGATTTTCTCGCTCGTCGTTGTTTCTTTAATTTTGTCGGTCATTTTTTTTTCTTCTTTTTTCTGTTGCCTCATCATTTATTTTGTCATCAGATATTTCTTCATCCTCCACTCGCCGTCGACGATTTGTCATTTTTTAGGGTGTATGTTTTCTTTAATATTTACGCATAATTTGGATTTATATATGTAAATTAATGTGTTGGCTTGAATCATTAAATTTATGATTTGATTGAGTAATTGAATGTATGTATGATTTGGATCTATGTTGGGTTAGTTTTGGATTTTGAGATCTATGTTTTTTTTAAATCACGTTATTGATTTATATATTGTTCATTGATTTGATTCGAGTATGATTTGATGATTTGAGTAATAGCATTACTGATTTGCTTCTTATTTTGCTATTTGATCTTGTTAGTTGTTTTTTTAATTCTTAGGCACAACAAATCCAATTAGACTTGTTTAATTGTATATTTATATGGTGAAAGTTGCCAAATTTTTTTATTTTATATTTTTATTTTTTTTGAGATCTAAAGTTACCAATTTTAAAAACACATGTCTAACACGTCCAAAAAACGGATCAAACTTGAAATTAAGTCCGCTCCAACTTTGATTTTCCGATATCAGTCTTCGGTCCACAAAATTTCAAGCTTTCGATCTTCTGGTCTTGCACATGTGCAATTGTACACTCAATACATAGACACTCAAAAATTTCTCTCTCCTCTTCTCGTTAACGACACATTCATTTTTTAATTAATTAACCTTTTCATCTATTCTACCAACTTTTAACCAAACCTTTATGCAATTTTTTGAGCTTATCTAATTTTTTTTTTCCTTATAAAATCAAAACAAAAAAAGTTTGTAGCATATAAAAGAAAAGGTATTGAAATATAGTACCCAAATCTCTTTATATAATAAAAGTAGTTTCACCACATTCCTCTAAAACTCTATCCCTACTTTTTCATTCAATCACTTAAAGAAATAAAATTAAAAAAAAAACCTGTCCGTTTTAACAGATAACGGTGAAACTTAAAAGAGGCAAACGCTAAGGCTTTTACAGATAAAGTGATTCGAGTTAATAATAAGACTGCACATACTAATTCAAACTTGACTTAATTTTTGTTGAAGAGTTGTTTCTTGACTCTTGAGGGTGGCTAATGAGATCTTATGGGAGAACTTTGGTACTTAGAGGAACAACGATATTGATCTACAAAATGTGTTCCCAAAAAAGAAAAGTTAAAATGTTTGAGGCTACTAAAGGGAAAATCAACCAACAAAAGTTCAATTAAGGGCTTCCAAAGACATTTTTTTTTTTTTACTATAAGTAGTGTTACGAATCATGCCAAATTTAGCTACAATCCACAAGGTTGCAATTCATAAACTCTTAATCAAGACCTCAAGTTTGGGGGTGTGCAGAATCCAACCCAAATCATATTTGGACACGGTCCTAATTAATAGATTTTGTATCGACCCACCAAAATCATCAATTTTGTGTTTTTTGTCCAGTCTTGGGCCGAACTGTAAAACTCAGAATGTATTTGGTATATATATATTATAATTTTCTTTCTTTTTTTTTTGCAATCTTCCTCATTTCAAACCCTAAAAAAGTTTCATACTCTCACCATCCTCTGTTGTCACCATTCGTCCTTCGGTGTATTTCTCAATCACCGTTCATTGTCCTTTCTTCTTTCAACACTGCCTCTATCATTTATTTTGTTTCATCAATTTCGACAGTGATTTTGTCGCTCGTCGTTGTTTATTCGATCGGTTTTTTTCCTTCTTTCTTTTTGTGGCCTTATCATTTATTTTATCATCGGCTCTTTCTTCATCCTTCACACGCCATCGACGATTCAACATTTTTGGGGTATATGTTTTCTTTAATTTTTACGCATAATTTGGATTAATATTAATTGTTTTGTTGGCTTGAATCATTAAATTTATGATTTGATTGAGTAATTGCATGTATATATGATTTGAATCTATGTTGTTGGTTTTGGACTTTGAGATCTATGTTTTATTATTTTTTTTATATTTTTTATATTTTATTTTTGTAAATCAAGTTATTGATTTATATATTGTTCATTGATTTGATTCGAATATGATTTGATGATTTGAGTAATAGCATTACTGATTTGCTTACTATTTTGCTATTGATTTATTTGATCTTGTTAGTTGTTTTTCAATTCTTAGGCACAACAAATCCAATTAGACTTGTTTAGTTTTATAATTATATGGTGAAAGTTTCCAGTTTTTATTTATTTGAGATCTAAAGCTACCAATTTTAGAAACTCATGTCTAACACGCCCAAGAATTGAATCAAACTTGAAACTAAGTCTGCTCCAACTTTCATTTTCCGAGATCAGTCTTCAGTCCACACAATTTCAAGCTTTCGATCTCTTGGTCCTACACGTATGCACATGTACACGCAATACCTAAGCACTCGAAAATTTCTCTCTCTTCTTCTCGTTTATGACACATTATTTTTAAATAACTTTTTCATATATTCTACCAACTTTTAAGCAACCTTTATGCATGTTGAGCTTATCACAATGTTTTTTCCGTAAAATTGAAGGAAAGAAAGTTTTTAGCATATTAAAAAAAGTATTGCAATATAGTACCCAAATCTCTATGTATAATTTAAAAGTAATTTGACCACATTTCTCCAAAACTCTATCCATGCCTTCTCATTCAATCAGTTTAAAAAAAAAATTTAAAAACTTAAAAAATTTTCAGATAATGGTGGAACTTAGAAGAGGTAAACGCTACGGTTTTTACAGATAAAGTTATTCTAGTGATAATAATACTGCACAAGTTAACTCAAATTTGACTTAATTATGGTTGAAGAGTTATTTCTTGACTCTTGAGGGTGGCCAATGAGGTCTTATGGGAGGACTTTGATACTAAGAGGAACAACAATATTGATCCACAAAATGTGTTACCAAAAAGAAAAGTTAAAATGTTTAAGGTTATTAAAAGGAAAAATCAATAAACAAAAGTTCAAAATTAAGGGCTTCCGAAGCTATTTTTTTTTGCTATAAGTAGTGTTATGAATCATGCCAAATTTAGACACATTCCACAGAGGTGCAATTAATAAACTCTGAATCAAGGTCTCAAGTTTGGAGGTGTGCAAATCATATTTGGACATGGGCCAAATTAATAGGTTTGGTATTCAGCCCACCAATCATCAATTTTATGTTTTGTGTCCAGTCTTGGGCCGAACTGTAAAACTTAGAATGTATTTGGTGTGTGTATATATATATATTATAATTTTTTTCTGCAGTTTTTTCATTTCAAATCCTAAAAAAGTTTCACACGCTCACCATCCTCTGCAGTCACCGTTCACCCTTCGGTGTATTTGTCAATCACCGTTCATTGTCATTTCTTCTTTCAACGCTGCTTCTATCATTTATTCTAATTCATCAATTTCAACATTGATTTTGTCGCTTATCGTCGTTTCATATATTTTGTCGGTTATTTTTGTTATTATTTAGTCTCTCTCTCTCTCTCTCTCTCCAGTGGCCTCTGCATTTATTTTGTCATTGATACTTTCATAATCCTCCACTCGCCGTCACCGATTCGATATTATTTAGGCTGTATGTTTTCTTTAATTTTTACACATAATATGGATTTATTTAAATTATTCTGTTGGCTTGAATCATTAAATTTATGCTTTGGTTGAGTAATTGATATATATGATATGGATCTATGTTGTTAATTTTGGATTTTAAGATATATGTTTTTTTTTATAAATATTAATCACGTTATTGATTTATATATTATTTATTGATTTGATTCAACCATGATTTGATGATTTGAGTAATAGCATTACTAATTCACTTCTTAATTTGCTATTGATTTATTTGATCTTGTTAGTTGTTTTTCATTTCTTAGGCACAACCAATCCAATTAGACTTGTTTAGTTTTATATTTTTATGGTGAAAGTTTCCAATTTTTAATTATTTTTATTTTAATTTTTTTTTGAGATCTCAATTAAGCTACCAATTTTAAAAACACATGTCTAACACGTCCAAAAAATGAATCAAACTTGAAATTAAGTCTGCTCCAACTTTGATTTTCCGAGGTTAGTCTTTACTCAACAAAATATTTCATGCTTTCGTTCTCTTGTTCCTGCACGTGTGCACATTATTTTTTTAACGACACATGAAATACATAGGCACTCGAAAATTTCTCTCCTCATCTCGTTAACGACACATTATTTTTAAACAACCTTTTCATATATTCTACCAACTTTTAAGCAACCTTTACGCAATGTTGAGCTTATCTAATTTTTTTTCCCTGTAAAATTGAAAGAAAGAAAGAATATTTTTAGCATATTAAAAAAAGTATTGCAATATAGTATCCAAATCTATTTATATAACTTAAAAGTAATTTCACCGTATTTCTCCAAAACTCTATCTAGGCCTTCTCATCCAATCACTTAAAAAAATAAAATAAAAAAAAACCTGACAAATTTTACTGATAATAGTGGAACTTACAAGAGGCAAACGCTAAGGCTTTTACAGATAAAGTTATTGTATTGAATAATAAGTCTGCACAGGTTAACTCAAATTTGACTTAATTATGGTTGAAGAGTTGTTTCTTGACTCTTGAGGGTGGCCAATGAGGTCTTATGGGAGGACTTTGGTACTTAAAGGAACAACGATATTGATGTACAAAATGTGTTCCCAAAAAGAAAAGTTAAAACGTTTAACGCTATTAAAGGGAAAATCAATCAACAAAAGTTCAAAATAAACTCTAAATCATGCCAAATTTAGACACATTTCACAAGGCTGCAATTAATAAACTCTGAATCAAGGTCTCAAGTTTGGGGGTGTGCAGAATTCGACCCAAATCATATTTGCACATGGACCAAATTAATAGGTTCGGTATTCGGCCCACCAAAACCATCAATTTTGTGTTTCTGTCCAGTCTTGGGCCGGACTGTAAAACTTAGAATGTATTTGGTATATATATATATATATATATTAAAAAAATATATCTGCAGCCTTTTCATTTCAAACCCTAAATTAATTTCACACCCTCAACATCCTCTGCTGTCACCATTCACCCTTCGGTGTATTTTTCAATCACCGATCATTGCCCTTTCTTCTTTCAACGCTGCTTCTATCTTTTATTCTATTTAATTTCATCAATTTCGACGTTGATTTTGTCACCCGTTTGTTGTTTCTTCGATCATTTTTATTTTTATTTATTCTCTCTCTCTTTCTCTTTCTCTCTCTTTCTCCATCTCTAGTGGCTTCAGCATTCATTTTGTCATCGCCTGTTTCTTCATCCTCCTCTCGCCGTCGACGATTCAATCCACTTTTTGTGTTGTATGTTTTCTTTTATATTTATGCATAACTTGGATTTATGTAAATTATTTTGTTGGCTTGAATCATTAAATTTATGATTTTTTTTTTAGTAATTGAATGTATATATGATTTGGATCTATGTTGTTAGTTTTGGATTTTTAGATCTATGTTTTTTATTTATTTTTATTTTTTTATCACGTTATTGATTTATATATTGTTCTTTGATTTGTTTCGAGTATGATTTGACGATTTGAGTGACAACATTACTGATTTGCTTCTTATTTTGCTATTGATTTATTTGATCTTGTTATTTGTTTTTTAATTCTTAAGCACAACAAATCCGATTAGACTTGTTTAGTTATATATATATATGGTAAAAGTTTCCAATTTTTATTTATTTTTTATATTTCTTAGGCACATTATTACCGTTCATTATTGTTTCTTCTTTCAACGCTGCTTCTATCATTTATTCTATTTCATCAATTTCGATGTTGATTTTGTCGCTCGTTTGTTGTTTCTTTTATTTCTTCGATCTGTTTTTTTCCTTCTTTCTTTCTGTGGCCTTATCATTTATTTTGTCATTGGTTCTTTCTTCATCCTTCACTCGCCGTCAACGATTCAACATTCTTGGGGTGTATGTTTTCTTTATTTTTTACGCATAATTTAGATTTATGTAAATTATTTTGTTTGCTTGAATCATTAAATTTATGATTTGATTGAGTAATTGGATGTATATATGATTTGGATCTATGTTGTTAGGTTTTGAGATCTATGTTTTTTTTTTGGCTTTTTTTTAAATCACGTTATTGATTTATATATTGTTCCTTGATTTGATTCGAGTATGATTTGATGATTTGAGTAATAGCATTACTGATTTGCTTCTTATTTTGCTATTGATTTATTTGATCTTGTTAATCGTTTTTTAATTCATAGGCACAACAAATCCAATTCGACTTGTTTAGTTTTATATTTATATATATGGTGAAAGTTTCCAATTTTTGTTTTTTTAGATCTAAAGCTACCAATTTTAAAAACTCATGTCTAACACGTTCAAAAATTGAATCAAACTTGAAATTAATTCTGCTCCAACTTTGATTTTCCGAGATTAGTCTTTAGTCCACACAATTTCAAGCTTTCGATCTCTTGGTTCTTCACATGTATACGCAATACATAGGCACTTGAAAATTTCTCTTTCCTTTTCTCGTTAGCGACACATTATTTTTAAATAACCTTTTCATATATTCTACCAACTTTTAAGCAACCTTTATGCAATGTTGGACATATCTAAATTTTTTTTTTCCTGTAAAATCGAAAGAAAGAAAGTTTTTAGCATATTAAAAAAAGTATTGCACTATAGTACCAAAATCTCTGTATATAATTTAAAAGTAATTTCACCACATTTCTCCAAAACTCTATCCATGCCTTCACATTCATTCACTTACAAAAATAAAATTTAAAACAAATTGACAATATTTACAAATAGTAGATAAAGTTATTCTAGTGAATAAAAAGACTGCATGGTTAAGTCAAACTTGACTTAATTATGGTTGAAGAGTTGTTTCTTGACTCTTGAGGGTGGCCAATGAGGTCTTATGGGAGGACTTTGGTACTTAGAGAAACAACGATATTAATCCACAAAACGTGTTCCCAAAAAGAACAGTTAAAATGTTCGAGGCTATTAAAGGCAAAATCAATCAACAAAAGTTCTAAATTAATAGATTCCAAAGATATTTTTTTTTACTATAAGTAGTGTTATGAATCATGCCAAATTTAGTCACAATCCGCAAGGCTGCAATCAATAAACTCTGAATCAAAGTCTCAAGTTTGGGGTGTGCAAAATCCAACCCAAATCATATTTGTTTTTCTGCCCACCAAAATCGTCAATTTTGTGTTTTCTGTCCAGTCTTGGGCTGGACTGTAAAACTTAGAATGTATTTGTTGGTATATATATATATTATAATTTTTTTTCACCAGTCTTTCTCATTTCAAACCCTAAAAAAGTTTCATGCGCTCACAATCCTCTACAGTCGCCATTCGTCCTTCGGTATATTTGCCAATCACCGTTCATTGTCGTTTCTTCTTACAACGCTGATTCTATCGTTTATTCAATTTCATCAACTTCGACGTTGATTTTGTCACTCGTCATTGTTTCTTAAATTTCGTCAGTCTTTTTTATTTTTATTTATTCTCTCTCTCTCTCTCTCCAGTGGCCTCAGCATTTATTTTGTCATCGGCACTTTCTTCATCCTCCACTCCCGTCGACGATTCGACATTTTTTGGGTTGTATGTTTTCTTTAATTTTGACGCATAATTTGGATTTATGTAAATTATTTTGTTGGCTGGAATCATTAAAATTTATTATGATTTGATTGAGTAATTGAAGGTATATATGATTTGGATCTATGTTGTTAGTTTTGGATTTTGAGATCTATGTTGTGTTCCTTTTTTTATTATTATTTTTAGTTTTTTAGTTTTAATCACGTTACTGGTTTATATAATATTCATTGATTTGATTCGAGTATGGTTTGATGATTTGAGTAATAACATTACGTACTGATTTGCTTCTTATTTTGCTATTGATTTATTTGATCTTGCTTGTTCGTTGTTTTTTTAATTCTTAGGTACAACAAATCTAATTACGCTTATTTATAATTTGTAGATTTATATGTTCAATTGCCAATTTTTATTTTATTTTATTTTTTTGAGATCTTAATTTGCCAATTTTAAAAACACATGATTAACACGTCCAAAAATCAAATAAGACTTGAAATTAAGTCCGATCCAACTTTCATTTTCCGAGATTAGCGTTCGGTCCACACATTTTCAAGCTTCCAATCTCCTGGTCCCGCACCTGTGCACATGTACATGCAATACATGGGCACTCGAAAATTTCCCTCTCCTCTTCTCGTCAACGGCATATTCATTTTTAACTAACCTTTTCATATATTTTACCAACTTTTTAGCTACCTTTATGCAACGTTAAGCTTACCTAATTTCTTTTTACTTTAAAATTGAAAGAAAGAAAGTTAAAATGACTATTGCAATATAGTACCCCAAATTATAAAGAATTAAAAAGAAATTTAATTAGCAAGACACATTAAGTGCTAACAAAAAAGATATATTTTTTATATTATAAGTACTTTTCGTTTTTTTTATTTTTTATTTTCTATTTTTATGGTTTTGCAAATCTTACATTAAAATTTCAAATTCAGCTCGGCTCTACTATCAAAATCTAAAGTTCGGTTCGGCTCGAGTCAACCCATTTACTATTTTACCTACATCGCCCCAGGTTAAATAATTGGCGCGTAATTGAATTTGCTGATTCCATTTGTATATTCTATACTTTCTTCCCCAAAACTCAGCTTTCAAATATCATATTCATCTTATCCTCAATTCGCCAAACTACCTGTTTGCATCTTCAATTGAGCTTTTGATTTCAATGATACACACTTCATTTGCATAAATTTATTGTAGTTTCCTTTGCTTTATTTCAAATTAGGGTTTTCATTCATAGCAATATATATGTAATTTTATACTATGCAAAAAATTGAAGAACATAACTTTAATTTGAATTATGTTTTTGCTTATTTTAGACTCAATTCATCTCTAAAATATGTTTAATTATTGCTGTCAGTTGTTGAAATGTAATTAGGTGTTGAAATGTTGATAAGTCAATTGTTTTGTAAATTTTGTTCATGTCAAAATTGAATTTAGTTTTTTTTACTTTTCGTTGTTAATGTATTTAATTTTTATTGTTTGGAATTGCTATTTCGCTTTTTAAAGATTTTTTATTTATTTAGATGTATATTATAAACTTATAGTGGTTGTGGTGTAATTTGAATTTTTGCTTTATGAAGAAATAGTTGAGGTCTTATCGGTAAGACGGTCTTACAGGTAAGACGGTCTTACAGTAGACTTGTTATTGCTAGTCAGGAATCCTAATTTAATGGTTAAGCTTGGTTTCAGGAGCTAATATAAAATGTCTTATTTTCAGGAAAGTGATGTGAAGAATTTGAAAAAAAATATGGATAGAATTAGTAATTTGCCAGACCATTTAATTACGCACATCGTTGCGTGCCTTCCTATAGAGGAAGCAGGAAGAACTAGCGTTTTGTCATCGAGATGGAGGCATATGTGGAAAGGCATAGACAAAATTCAGTTGCATGGTTCTGAACCTAATCTCGAAAAATTCATAAACCTTGTGGACCATATACTTAACAATTGTAGCTCTACAAACTTTAAGTTGTTTGATCTTTCCTGTCCGACTAGTATAGACATACCTCGTCTAAATGGATGGATTCGGAAGATACTTAGCTTTAACATTGATAAGCTTATCATCGACTATAGCACAATTTCTGTTGGGTTTCCTGCATTTCCTTTGCCGGAGTGCATTTTTGCTTGCAGCACTTTAGTAACTCTCAAGCTTCATACATGTTTTGACATTCGTATACCTGAGTCTACAGTCTGTTTTCCCCATCTCAAGTCACTTGAATTCTCGGTATTACTCCCTAATCAGACTAGTATTCTGCATCAGATATTGTCTTCGTGTCCAGTGTTAGAGGAATTGATCCTTGATGGTCTCCTTTTCTATGGTGAAGTTCAGAAGTTTGATATATGTGTTCCTACACTGAAAAGTCTGATGCTGTGTCTTGATTATAAGGGATTTGAGGATACGACTGAATATGTTGTTGTAATCGATGCACCCTATATCGAGTACTTATATTTAATGGACAACTCTTTGTCTCAATATGTGGTGAAGAGTAACCTATCATGTCTTCGTCATGCTGATATCTCTTATGAAGCTGCCTATCCTGAAGGTTTAACGACTATGCATATAAATAATTTGCTTCAACTGTTTAAGGCGATTTCTAATATAGAGCTGCTGACTTTGAATGACCCCACCATGGATGTAAGTTTCGATCATCTCTTCAATCCTTCAATTTGCACGAATGGTTTATATTTTATCCTTAGCTCTGCTTGTTTGGTGTAAATGAGCATGAAAAACCTTGGTTTATGTGATATTCGATTGAATTTTAACACTCACAGTTTTTTCCCCTTTGTGTGAAGGTTCTCGAATCAGCTCTCAGTTATACCTGGCCTACATTCCCAGATTTAATGATGGTAGAATTATTTCTTGATGATTTATCGGGTTGGACCTCTTTGCCAAACATTCTTCGAGCTGCTCCCAACTTGAAAGTTCTTATATTGAATTTGGTGAGTAAACTTTTTAAGTATTATTCCTTGTTTCCATTATGCTTCAGAAATTTGAAAAGTAAAATTAAAAAAAATACGAAGTAAATAACAATTCTTAACCTTTCAGGAGGCTATGAATATTGACCTGACTGATCGCCAACCATGCCAGTGGACTCCACCAGAGAGAGTTCCTATATGTTTGTTAGAACACCTCCAGGTAGTTGGAATCAAAAGCTTCGGAGGAAACCCAGACGAAGCTGAAACAATTGAATATTTATTAAAAAATGCTCGAGTGTTGGAACGTGTGTTGATCGGTTACCATCCAAATCCATTGAATGAAGAAGTGATGGAGAAGCTTTGGAATTGTCCAACAGCTAATGAGGATTGTAGCGTTGAGGTCTATGATCACATTTATTATCAGACCAATCTCACTGACTCTATAAATCAGATCTCTGTATGGGGTGATTGAGCAATTGAGCTCATTGTTGATCTACATGTGGTTAAAAATGCATAGCTGACGAAGTGTTCTTCACTGCTTGAATTACCTTACTCATTGTTCAACCTGAACCTGCGAAGATCAAGGAGTTAAATTTACAATGCAAAACTTGGTGAGGGCTGATTACTGTCTAGTATTTGGTGCTATATGGAATGTTTTTCTCCTGCGAATCTATTTAATGCTTTGTGTTAAAGACTTGAAGTTATGTTTTCGCTTTCTTATTAGACTTCTGGGGTTACTCCTGTCAATGTTCAAACTTTATTGTGGTTCTTTTGGTTACTGGGATTTCAGTTTATGCTCCATTTTTAACATTGTAATAAAGTAGGTTTGAATTTTTAATTGGATGCTTAAGCTCAGATGTCAGAGTTGTTCTAAGGGTTTTTTTTGTTGTTTAATCTTTTTTCTTTTTTTGGTTTTAAAACAAGAATTTGCGGTGAAGTATTATAACTTGAGTGAATGGACATAATTAGTAATTTGCCTGACCATTTGATGATACATATCATTTCTTTACTGGTGACAGAAGAAGCGATTAGAACTAGCCTTTTGTCTTCGAGGTGGAAGTGTATTCGGAAAGATATTAATAGAATTCAGTTGTGTGGTTTTCAATCAATTCATGAAAATTTCGCAAACTTCATGGAAAATATCCTTAACAATTGTTGCTCCACAAACTTTGTGTTGTTTGTGCTTTCACGTCCAGATAAAATAGACTTGTCCGGTCTAAATGCATGGATTTACCGTGCCCTTAGCTTTAGAATTGAAAGGCTAATCTTCTGCATCCTTCAATGCAGCACACTAGTATTTCTGGAGTTTGATGCATGGTTTGATGTCCGTATACATGAATCTACAGTTTGTTTTCCTCATCTCAATTCAGTTGATCTCTCTAATCAGACTAGTGGTCGTCATCAGCTCTTGTCTTCCTGTTAGGTGCTGGAAGAACTGACGCTTAACATCTTACTTGATTCTGGTGTATTCCAGAAGTGTGGTATATATAGCTGTTTAAAGTTTTTTTAATCCTGTAAGGTTCTCGGATCAGCTCTCAGCTATACTTTGCCAAATTTCCTACATTTGCTGATGTTAAGTATGCATTATAATGAATTAACGACTTATCAGGGAGGACCTATTTCTCAAGTGCGCTTCATATGGCGCCCAACTTGCAACTTTTTTTTTGGATTTGGTGAGTAAACTTGACAGTAGTTGATGAATAGGGACATTGTTGAGTGCCAGGGGACTCCACCAAACAATGTCCCTGTCTTTTTGTTAGAATGCCTCCAAATAATTGAAATAAAACGGTTTGAAGGAAATCAAGATGAACCACCAGCAATCAAGATGTACATATGATGATTGGTTTCCGTCCAAATCTAGTGCATGAAGAAGTGGTAGTGAAGCTATTGATGTTTCCAACACTTTACTCTTGTATTGTGTAAACCTGTGAGCGTGGTCTTCTTTCAGACTTATCATCAGCATGGCTCTGTAAATAAGTTTTCTGTATGGGGAGTTTGAGGTCATTGTTGAGCTGCTTGTTGTTAAGCACTTGTAACTGATGGGCTGAACTTCTTCATTCTGGATAATCTTATTCAATGTACTGCTCTTGGTGAGGGCTGATCATAGTTGCTGCTATCTGGAATTTGTTTGACAGTCGGTCAGTCGCTGAATTGAAGAGCATTACCATAGATTTTTTATGCATTAGAGTCTAGAAATATTACAAGCTTCTGAAAGAATTCCGCGAGCAAGTAAAGTAGCAGCATATTTCAGAGAACGAGTGGAAAAGCAAGCTCCTTTAGATTTCATTGCGATTTAATTCTGAGCTGATGGAGATGTATGAGTAATATGATCTGGCATATATATTTAGCAATTTTTTTTCATGGTCATGTATATTTTGCTAATGGTTTGTATATTTTGTTTACAAAACTTTCACTATGGCAAGCAAGAAGTATTTGTATAATTGTATTGCTACCTTCAGCAACACAACAAGTCGGCAGCAAACCAACAGGCGATCTCTGTATTACTGTATAACATCTTCAGAACCAGTAAAATAACTTTTAGTAAAGATAGAAATCGATTTTTTTTGTTCTGCCCCCATCAAGTATTCTGTAGTACCCCAATGGCAACTTTGTATTTTATAAAACAAAAAATCAGCCAGATGCAACATTGGTTATTTGGTCATTCAGTATTCCCAGATCTCTCTAATTCCAAGGAAAATTATTTATAAAAATAAGTATAGGTCAAGCATAACCAAAAAAAAAAGAAAAAAAACTGAAGTAATCACTTGATAATTACATCTCTGCAGATACTGCAAACTACTATTTGTACATCTGATATGAGAGTTGATAACTGTTGAGATGATTTTGTGTGAATACAAACAGATTCTAAAGCTCCGCTAAATATTACAACAAAAGCTTAGACTGGATAAATATAAGCCTTGAGGCGAAGAAAAATGATGTTACAACAATGAAAGAATGTACTGTCAAAGGAGGAGATATGAAATATATTACAATGGAAGTCGTCTCACAAAGGTTCACACTGCTGGTTATTTTCTGTTTCACAGCTTCCATTACTGGGATTCACTTGTTCTGGAGGGCCTTGATCAACAGGATGATCGTCATCATCTCTCCCCCCAACTCCAGAGTCTGCAGCAGTTTGACCTAGTACTGATGTAGTAGGCACAGCTTGTTGCTCAGGAGTCAAGCTACTGATGCCACTCTGCTTCATATATGAATCCAAAGGGAAACTTGCTAACTGAAGGAGATTCGTTAGACTAGATTGACCTGGCTTCATTCTAAAATCTTCACGATGCGGGTGGGAATTCAAGTCGAGGCTTTTGCCACTATCAGCTAACGAGTTGGTTGGAGTATGTCCTTGGCCATTGCTAGTTTCAGCAGGAGTGGGACTCGCCTGGATCTCATCTTCATTTTCATGCCGATGCTCAAGCTGTGTCCTGTTTTCTGTATCAGCTGTATCATCTTCTTTGCTTGGATTTTGCTTTTGATGATTTTTCAGAGCAATTTCTGCTTCTTGTTCAGACTGCCGTTTCTTTTTCCTCATCATAAGGGTCTTAAAACGTCGTTTGACTGTCACACAGACAGTGCACTCGCAATTTGATTTGTGTTTCCCCTTTCCACTGGGTGGTTGAATGCAAACAATGCATGAGCAACCAGGGCGATGTCTTGGGTGCTTAGTGGTAGTTGCAACAGATGAAGTGCCAGGATCAGTAGTGTTATCTCCCAAAACTGCAGCAGAAGCTAGAGCATTGAGGCCAGAAGATTCTTGTTCTTGTGGCATTCTGTTGGCCATCACCATTCTTTTCTTCGTAGAATCTATAAGATAGATGGTAATTTGAGGAGAAAAATATGTCAAAGAGATATCCAGTTTCACAAACATGTAGTGCAGGATTTCAAAAACATTTCATGGCAAAGGCTATTTTCCATCTACGAATAAAAATATTCTCTCATGCAAGAGTATCAGGCAAAAATGTGAAGCAAGATAAAAATGAAGAATATATTGGGAGAGAGAGAGTAGATCCAGGCAAGAGAAGACACATTGACAAGTAGCACGCAGTAAGCCAACCCAACACGATAACCTGATGAGATTTCTCTCACAGAACAAATTCTTACACGCAAATGCTCGACAACAGCATATGCTTTCAAACACTAACAAGCCATCACATTGAAAAAAATAGCAGTAATGCAGTACATACCCTTGCTCAGATGCCGAAAGTTTTCAAGTTCCTTGGGACCTAGTTCCTCAGGAGCAGAGCAAAAGCACCTGAAACCCAAAACCAAGTGTTGTCATTGATAGGCTCTTTATACCCACACACATGATTGTGCAGTTCTAGTGAGATGATTATTTATGTGTAAGTGGACGTATGAAAGAAATCAGACTAAATATCAATTAGCAACCTGCTTTGGTCCCAAGCATTATCTGCACAAGTCCATTTCGGAGGAAGTAAAAAATCACCAGGCAATCTCCGCCATTTGCAGCACATGTCACATTGAACCCATTGCTCTACTACCCTGCATAAGATGCAACAAGAAAAAAAGGGAACGAATCTTCAGAATATCACGAATGGATTTAGTAAAAGAGAGGTTTAGCAATCAGCAAGAAAAGCATCTTGAACAAGTACAAGCATCACAGCGACTCCACCAAAGTAAAAAGGTGTCACAGACTGCCAATTCAAGCAAAGATATTCATAGCCAACATATGGTATTACGTGTCTAAATCAAAACAAGGAACCTAGATCAGAATTGACTTTCACAGAAAATGAAACCAGAGCCCCTACTAGCCAAGAAGAAGTGAAAGAATCCTATATCATCAACATACTTCCTCTGCTCCTATATTATTGCAACACTTCTCTAGGCGTGGTTGTCAATGCATAAAGTAAACTCTTAATAACTGAATTTTGTGATTGTAAAAATTTATAAAAATTACATTTTAATAATCTAAGTTTGGAGGAAGTAAGATAAAATATGAAAACTAAGTTTGACCAAACCTAAGAACATCAAAACGGAGCCTGGAGGCTATGAAGGAAAACAAGCAACTTTGACAATACTGAATCCTTATTAGGGCGGTCAGAGTGCAAATCTGATTTCACAGGAAACCAGAATGCCTTAGGAAACACAAAATCAACTCATGAAACTCCATTCAATACTTTAGATTAGCCAAGAAGACAGCACTTGGGACTTCCCGAAGAGTATATTTCTTACTTCTCAGCATTAAGCCTATAAGTGACCAATCCCATCAGCTTTCACAAGATTTTTACTTAAATATTGTTATAGATAAAAATGCAACAATTTGCTTCCTAGACAGAGGATCCTGCATGCTCCATAATGATACAGATATGTATATCCCTGCTGTGACAATTAGTAATCATAATCAACCACATCTTAACTCCATTTTTGAATATTTCAAAACGACTGCCCTACAGTTTTGAGAACAAAAAACGGCGGGTGGCTTCTACCCTTTGCTTGGATTGAAGGAATTGGAAAGAAATAAGGGGAGGAGAAAAGAAGGGGATCAAACTCACTTGTTTGTATAAAGAGTTGTGGAGGGATGGGGAGGAAGACGGAGAGATCTTTTGTCCCTCCTCCTTGAAGAGCCTCATTTCTCTCAATTTGGAGGAATATTGAAGCTCCCCTTTCTTCCTCTCTTTTTTCCCATCTCCTTCCTCCTCTTTCCCTTCCCTTCCCTTCCCTCCCTTTCCCTCTTAGCTTGCTATCCAAACAAAAGTGAGGGGCCCTGCCCTCTCACTAAGAAAGGAGCTCCAAGCAAGTTGGAAAACCCTAAGCAAAATTCATAAGATCTTCTCCCGCCACCATCTTCCTTTGGCTTTTTATTCATTCAGCCTGGTCAAAGGCAAAAAAAAGTCTCTTCCTTTTCTCGTCCCATGGTTATATCAAGCGGCATCAATCTAATAATGATTGATAGCAAAAAAAATTCTAGTATTGTCTTAGCTTGATGTTTCTAGTGTAGGCACATATAGTTTCCTTTCCGATAAAAAATAATTATAGTATAAATAGAAATAATAACTGCGCAAAGTGTTCACATCTATCTATAATCATTATATGCACTGCTGTATATAGTTATTCTTATTGGTTCTTCTCTATGTAGCAAGATAAATCAACTAAGATACAACGTTTTAAACAAAGACTATTATACAGGAATTCAGTGAAAATAGCAGTTGGCAGAACAATATTTTCAAGCTCAGAATTATGCTTCAAATCCAAAAACAAAGGACCAAAGCAAAGAACTTTTTACCCAGTTGAACGAGCTGTGAAGATACTACTCTTCCCAAAAACTGGGGGTTCCTGTAAAATATAAAACAAGCAACACAAAAATTGCGTGAGTTACAATGAATAATTCGTAAGCAATACCTCAAAATCTGAAATACATAGAATATAAGTTCAGTACATTAAACACTTTATATTTTTCATTCTAAGACAAAGTACTACTATTCTGATCAAAAACACATAGCACTTGATATCAAAGTTTGGATTAGTTATCACTTACTTGAAATAAAATAGGCATTCAGGCAATACTTGAAACATAACTATGCATGAGCAAAAAAAAAAAATAATTCAAGGTATACATACTTGTCTGTTGGTAGACAGGTACTTGAAACAATAAAATTGAATGAGATCACTCAGTGTTCATCCAATTTGAAAATGAATAGTCCTATAGGGCTAAGTCTATGAACACACAAAAATCCTCCATAATTGAGAATGAAGGCTTCAAACAACCCTTTATGCGTTGGGATATCTTTTATTTTTTTTCTTCTGCACGCACTAGGGCATACAGGAGTCTTAGTGACAGAAGAGTACCACTATCTAGTTAGGCAGCTTTTCTTCAAACAATTTTATGTTTCCAGCAAATTGACTGTAGGTCTCACCACCAAAAAAGAAAAAAAAAACAAGATTGTCTTCTATAAGATGGATTCAGGTGCTTTTTCTTTACTTTTGTCTAGGAAATACTCATCAAATTAGTACAGTCTGTCGTATGTTTCGTCTTTGATACTTCCCTCATTTCTATATCAAAGCAACATGTCCTTAGGAAGTTGTACATTAATTGCAACAGCACTGAAATGGCTTTAAGTTCCCTCAATCCCGCCCCTAATCATATGGGCATCCCAAACACAAAAAAAAATGGTGATAGACACGGCAATATGCTGACAGCTTGAGTGCTTGACAAGAATCAACATATATTCACATAACATAACTTTTCCATATATATAAAACAGATAAATTTTGACGTGCATTTATCAGCCAAACAATTACCTCATACTCCTCAAATTCATAATCCTCAATGACAACAACACTAGGCCTTGTTGTTTGTGGAGGCCGAAGCATTCCCTGCACCTCCTCCCACGTCAATCTCAGTGCCAGAACATCTTGACTATCAATGAGCAATCTCTTGCTCTTCGAACCTATGTTGCGACTCTTTTTCCGTTCGAGCATCATCATTGAAGTGGGTGACATTCCTTCTTCCATTCGTTCGCTACCCTTCTCATTGTTATTCCACCGAACATTTCCGCCCGTAGAGTCTAATTGTCTCGACAAAGCATTTATGTGAGTATCCGTGCTCCCCTTCATTGGCTGGAGAAGCCCAGAGCAACCACTAATTACTGGTAGATTCTCAATAACACCCGAAAAGAAAGATTCACTTGAAAGAGGGGCATTACGGATGGCAGATGATGCAGCATCCTGCTTAGTTAATAATTCATAAATCAATTTATATGATCTGGTTTCAGCATTATAGTAAACTACATATATATATTGTCAGTTACATTGACACATAAGGTCTGTCACAGGAAGCAAGCTACCTGCACAGAAGCAGAGTTTGATGCTTTCCGGAAACCCATAACAAGTTTCCCTTCCGGATCCATACGACTGAATGTTACTGCAGAAGAACATAAGAAACATCATGGTAACAAACCTACGTCTCTTCTCAAAGCAGTATTACATATGGCACGGTTGCAGCATGCCGGTAATACCAACAAACCAAGATACAAAGCAGCTTGGGTAAAAAAGAAAAGCAGCAGCATACATATCAACATGCAGGAGTTTAGGATTTAAGATTACCAGTATCACCGGCTTGCAATTGCATCGACTGTATACAAGGAGTTACACCCTCTAAAACATACATTCTGCTATTATTGTTCGGCCAAAATCTGAACTGAAACAACCATTCTTTTCCCTTCACATCTTGAATTTTAATAGGCAGTCCCTCAGGCTGAGATATAGGAGGAAAGTATGCCTGTGGACAAGAAATTTTTTACTAGTCTATAGAGAAGTATAGGCATGAAAAAAAAGCATTGCTATAAGCTACCAAGAGAGACTTACTTCAGCACAAGCTTTCGGAAGAACCAAACGACCTATCCGACCAGCATCACTAGCACTCAAAACCTTTTCGAACAATGGAACAATTGTACAATTTGAGCTTTTTGGTAACGGGTTAAGGAATTATTGTACTGACATCTTATAGATGATAAGAAGAAAAGTACAGATGACTATGATGCACCTAAATGCAGTGAATTTAAAAAAAAAAATAAAAAGATCATATGAGCAAGGATACTCTCCAGTTATTTGCTGCAACTCTTGGTCCGTAATTCTAGGCCAATAACGAGGAAGAAGTTGGTGACGGCCTCGTCCCTCAACAGGAGGCCTTGCTACGCGTATTTGTGGTATCACACTTTGATTAGTATCAGAAGCTGGAGAAAAGGACAGTTTCGGAGGTGTTGCCAAAAGATTAGGAGTTACAAAACCTTGGTGGAAGGAATCAGACATCTTTCTCTGTTCCCTTTCATCAACCATTGCACCGGATATAGTTTGTAAGTTTCCTGTTGGAACTCCTAAAGTGATATTCAGATTTGGGTGAGCTACTGATCCATAGTTATTGTTGGCTTGCATGCTACTGCTAGAAACATCAATCCTCGCCTTTGGTAAAACTCCCATGGAAGATTGAGGGGCCAAGCTAGAGACCCACGTACTTGCAGCTTGAGCAGAAGAGGGCAAAGGTTCCTCTTGTTTCAGAAATCCAAAAGCTACATTTGATTTGGGGTTCTGTATGATGGGTAGTTGATTGCTCCTGTTATTTTCTTTATAATTGCCTAACTGCTTTATGCCAGTGTTATTTTCTGTCACATTGTAAGGACCACATCCATCACATTTTCCAGTACTTGAGCTCTACACAAAAAGAATTAAGTCAAAAGAATGGCCCCCTTAAAGTAGAATAAAACCAATGAGGCAATGAAGCCACTTTTATCAATTGGGCTTAGGCCACCAAAAAAAAAAAAAAAAGAGCAGCAAAATGCTGGTATATGTGTTTGTGTATCTACACGAATTACGTATTGATCTTGTCAAAAAGTTTTGTCATTGGGAAGTTGGAAGTTCACAATTTCACACAGCATAACTAGTCAAAGAGAATGAAACAGTACATAGGCCAGGCTTGCTTATCTTTCCCCTTGAAAGAGAGGGGGGGGGGGGGG
>PYUH01004034.1:220015-231516 GCA_016808085.1 Suaeda aralocaspica | reverse complement strand
AGGGGGGGGGGGGGGGGGGGGGGACAGTCAACAGTATCACACCATCTATAAAAGAACAGTGGAGGGAAAAGCTGAAATATGAAGAAACCAAATATATGATCCAACTTACCAAAGTAGGGCCTGAATTCCTTGCGCAGTCAATACACCTCACACCACCACAATCAAGCAACTCTATGGAAGAAAATGAAGCAATGCATCCACAGTGGAGTCTCTTTATAAATAATTATTAGTCAGGTGCTTCATAATTTAAAATAAAAAGAAACAAACACAAAGGTAGAGAAAGGTGCAGGATACACCTATTTCACCTTGCCACATGAAACACACTCTCTCCAGCCAGAATCATCTGCATGAAATTCCTCGCAAAAAATGCGTCGCTCAAAAGTAGATCTGCCATCAATCAAGGTCATTTATATTCAATTTACACAGTAAAAGGTCTCCTAGCATTTATGGCTTACATATAAACGTATTCGGTATTCCATACATCGCCAAAGCCTCCAAACGTATAATCGACTATTCATACAGAAACAGAAGTTTACTTAGAGGTTTGAGACAGAAGAATCTACATGATATGAAAGGAACTGCTAAAGAGCAGATGATGGACGGATTATAAAATCTAACTGAATAATTTAGACCATGACATCAACATAGGCATGAACTTACGATTTAATTTCAGTGAATGTTCTTAAGAACTTTAAATTCCCAGCTAGAGGACTGATCCAGGTCACATAAGAATGAGCGAACAGCAACTCCAATATGGTTCCACATTATCACAAAATATTAAACGAATTAAGCAATAGGTCATCCCACCTAATGCTATGGATGAGAAGGTTACAGCTTTGATATTGTGGGAACTCTTCATTTCGGAAGCAGACATGTTGAATGTTTAAAAACATTCTGTTTGCCTTTTCTTTAGAATTACGCTTACAATTAAACATAGCATAGCTGTAGGAGAACATCCCCTGTGGACCATGCTAGTGGCATCCCTCTAAGATAGAGGTGTAATACCACTACTTCAACAAAAGCCCTCATTTCAATATCAATCAATTACAAAGTTCAGGCACTGGATAAGTATATTCCAAAAAGGTCAAAGCTTAAGTTCAATTTTCAGCCATATTAAATAACCATTTCCATTTCCACCATTACCAAAAGGACCTTCACTTCTATTTTCCATCAAACATTGAAGCGTCATTTTCACTTGATTTTAGGCACAATATAAATTTTTAGTTTGGTCCATAGTCTATCCAAAAAAACAAGTCTGCAAATCAACCAAGTTCATAAGCCAATAAACTATATCTTGTATAATGGATTTTGTCACCTATAAAACAATCAAAAACCTTAATCCCATAAATTGGGTTTGGGTACATGAACCAGAAATGCGATCCCATCTGGTTATCTGCCCAAAACCTCTCCTTCCTGTAGTGTTGCTTGCCAATGCAAACCCAATTATTACATATCCTTCTTAACTGCATCCATAAATGCCATCTCCAATCTCTCTTGACTCCTTCTAAAGTCACCATGATCCTAACACTTTAAATTCTCATCCCTGGCTCTTGCAGTCTCTTTCTTACATGCCCAAACAATTTAAATGAATTTACCTTATTTTATATTCAACATTTACAAATCCAATTTACCTCCAAATATCTTCATTTCTAATTCTATCATTCAGGGTGTTCCTGGCTTCCTGCACCTCCATCTCAAGGTGCGCATCTCAGCAACTCTCATCTTCTTGAAGAAATTCTCCTTAGATGCCCAACATTCTACTCCATATAACAACTTATAAATGTCCTATGAAAAAAAATCTCGTAACTTCAAATAAATTTACAGTCACACAATATCCTAGTTGTTTTCCATTTAAAATATCCTGACTTAATCCTACAAGTCACATCTTGAGCAACATCTCCATTCTTTTGTATAATAGATCCACCATTCAGAGTACTCAGAAATATATCTGTCTTTCTCTTTTTCCAAGACTTGCACTTCAAATCATACACAACATTTTATTCGCCAATGAACAAAAGGCACTTCAATCAAGGATCATTCTCTAGTCAGTGTAAATGACGTCTCAAAGTGTAAGTTTGATTCAAAGGTACACCATTTTGGCGATTATAGAATATCTTGGACTGAACTAAACAAGCACGTAAAGAACCTACCTTCTCTTGCTTATCAAATCAAGAATTAATTGAAAACCTCTCTCTCTCTTTCCAAGGGTTTAAATCTTCACAAATGTTCTAGCACATCCATGATCCATCTCAGGAAGTGTATCTCAGCAACTCTCATCCTCTAAATATAACCTTCTTAAATGCCCGACATTTCCATACAACAAGTTTGTTCTTATAAATGTCCGACAAAATTTTTCTTCTAGCTTCAAAAATTTGCATCCACACATACCTTAGTTATTCTCTCCATTTAAGACATCCCAACTTAATCCTACAGTTCCAATCTTGAACAGTCTTCATTCTTTTGTATGATCAATCCAAATTTTTTAAAGTACTCACAAATTTCTTTTTCTTTTTTCAAACACTTGCGCTTCAGATCATACACACAACATTGTATTTGCCAATGAACAAAAGATATGACAATCATGTATCGTCCTCTAGTGAGAGTAAATGAGTGCTCCATAATGAATGCAAGTCCAATTCCAATGAGCCAAGGTTGCACCAACTTTGGCAGTTATAGACTATAGTGAACTAAACGAAACAAGCACACAAACAACCTAACTTCCCCTCGCTCATCAAACCAAGGATCATGTGGTACCCCAACTCTCGCTTTCCACAAGGCTAAATCTCCACAAAACCCTCTCCCCGATACCTCCCCAAGGACAACAACATCACAAGGCACTCAAAAGAACTTCAAAAAAAAACCATCACACAATCATCTCCCATCCTAAACCTTTAATTCTCAATACCATGTGACTATATCCAAAACACACAAGACCCTTGAACATTTTCCCATATATAATAAGCACCAACTATTAAATCAACCAAGATCACCAATTCTAGCAAAAACAAAATTACAATTCCCCACCAATAAACATTTTGAACAAATTATAACTTTATAAATACTCCCGTATTTAGTTGCAACGATTTGACATACACTACATACGAATAACGTCGAATTGTTCCAACTAAATTGTTACCGAGGCAACAGAACCCGAAACAACAAAATCATGAACACCAAATTAATAACTACACAAACAACCTTACTTAATTAACGAACTCATCGCGTGCATAAAAAGCTAGTATACTCATAAACAACCACTTAATACGTAAAAAATGCACAAAAAAAACAATAATTAAAAACATTACAACAAGAATTACCCGCATTTATCGCACAAATTAGCTAATTCACCAGATCGCAAACTCCAACCAAGCTTCCATTCAATAGACGACGTCGTTCCACACAATATATTCATACAAGTCTTCGAACCCATAAATAAAAATTTAATCTTTTTTTGGGTTTTCAGTTAAACTTCAAAAAGTCTGCAAATTTTATGAAGAAATTAATCAAACTTTGTTAATTAGTTTATTATTAACTAAATAGTAGCTCAAATGAAGAAATTAAAGCAATGATTTTTATTTTATTTTTTAATATTCATTTGTTTGAAGATTCAATCAATAGCTCAATAAGTATAAAGTTGCAACATACTAAAAATTAGTCAACAAATATTAAAAAAACCCAGAAAAATTAAATTAAAGATGAAGAACAAACCTTAGTTTTACAGTTGTTTTCATGTCTTCAAATAAAATAAAAATAAAATTAAATAGTTTTTTCTGAGAATTGGGTGTTAAGAAATTGTGGGATTTTTGGGGAAATTAAAAAGGAATGTTAAAAAAGATTAAATTCGTTTAGTAGCATGCAGAAGTACGAGTGAAAAAGAAAGAAAAAATTGAAAAAAAATAGAAGAAAAAAAAAATAAAGGAGAAAAAATGAGTAGAAGTTTGAAAATGGAAAAGAAGAAAAATTGGAACAGAAAAAATGCATGCACGATACTTGAAGTTTCGGCTAACTCTTTTATTCTTCTCTATTTTTTGTTTTTGTTAGGAGGTTTAAAGTAAATCATAGTGGTACGGTGGAATCGTCCAAAAAATATCAACGATTATTTGTTTATGAATAAGTGTTTTTTGAGTAAGGTTGATTCGTGTTTTTTGTAATTGGTTGCACTAATATTATGTGAGACAAATTTTTATGTGACTATGACTTTTGAGGATACTCGTAATTGAATTATATTTGACAAATTTACCGTCGTAAAAATGTGAATGGTTATTTGTTTATAAATATGTGATTTGTCAATACAATTAATTTATGTTTTATATGTATGGAAATAAGGTGAGAGACAAATCATTTTTAGATGTTTAGATTGCGATATATATGTGAGCGGCTAATTATATAATCATTATGGATAATGCCATATTATAGTGATATAAAAATATATGTGAAGGGAAGGAATAAGCTAAGGCCAACAACAATAATAAATAAAAATTGGAGTGATAAAAATAATATAGTTGACCCAAGAGGAATGTTTTTTTGGCATATTGAAGATTTTGCAAGATATGATTGGAAGTCATTGAGTAAAACTAATGTTTAAAGTATACATTAAATGATTCCACCAACAAAATACATTAAAAAAAATGAATAGTTTTTATATAATAAAATAATCAAGGCTAAGCAATATAATCAAGTATTCCAACCTTGCTTTGCACTCAAGCCGCACGCTGACACTGGAGAATGACAGCAAACTAAGTCACTACTTGCTGAAAATGAAATCATTCAGGTCTTATTCATGATTTGCTATTTGCCATATTCTCAAAATTGAACCTCTTTTAAACATGCCTTTTTGTTAGAGTTGCTCATTCTAAAGTCGCAAAGGATACTATACATCTTTGTAAGTGATGGCATACTCCAATTGTATGCGACCTTCTTTGGGAATGTGTTCAACAAAAATTGAACAGATTAGGTTTAAAACGGACAATATCATACTAATGAGAATGATGGTGTGTTTGATGCGTAATAATCCTTTTGATTGTAGAAAAAGTTTGCCAAAATAACACAAATATAGGCATTATTTGTTGCAAAGAAAGATAACAGTATTAGCTTTAGGCTTTTGAGTTTATTGAATGATTGAGTTATTTAAAATAATTAGAGTGAAATGGACTCCCTTCGATAAATACCGTTTGATACTTTGGTTGGTTGGATTTTTATCCCCGCTTTAACTTCAACACGACTAAACCCTAACTCCTAGTCAGTACGAACTACGTACTTGCATTATATGCATAAAATGTTTTATTAAGTTTGACAAAGTACTTTCGAAACAAGGCTAGAGAGTAGAGATGACAAGAGGAAACACATGGAGTAGTAACATAGTGATTTACATGCATGCACATTTCCATGCAATCTATGATCACCGTGGAGAGTTGGAGGCATGATGAAATCACGAAGTGATGCATTTTGACGTTGGGATTGAATAAGAAGTAGAAAGAAACGGCAAAGTAGAGTAATTGTAAGTAAGTGATGTCATGGGAATGAGGTGATGATGTTTTAGTACGTAGAATAATTGCCGCCATGAGGCCATCACTTGAGGCGTAAATTGCGGCTCACCAAACTTCCCAAGCTTTGCTAATTTTAGATGGTGACTTATTACCTTCTCTTTAATTATGTGCATTAGGAAGTTAGGATTATGCTTCATAAAAGTTACCTAGCTTATGCTTAAATATCAATTATGTGAATAAGGGGGTTATGGATAATCTTTGGTGCACAATTAGGCGTTACTTAGTAATCTGAACCGAACTTACAATAATGGACAGGTTTTGTGTCTAATCGGCCACATGGTATGGTTAGTAACCTTCTTTATTTATCAGAGTAACATTATTTTGTCTGTAAAAAGAACCTCAAGTCATCATAAGAGTGAAAAATATTAAATTAAAAATAACCCTATTTTTTGCCCATTGTAAGTAACTTATCTTTACGGTAAGTCCTATCTTTTCATTGGATTCACTCCTATGTTATTTCTCCAAGAACTTGTTGCCGCCATCATGCCCAACACGGCAACACCTAATTAATGGAAGTCAATTTATTGACACCTAGATTAGACGCCCCAGCCATAGCTTCATCACCTATTCCAAATTTCCAATCATACCACTGGCCAAAACCTAAATATCTTTGCTTTCATTGTCGCACTCCTTGTCTTAACAACCCAACACAAGTGGTGCAAGCAATGATATGGTTGAAACTAGATGGGAAAACAAAACAGATTAAATGATAAAGAGTCGATGATTTTATGTTAACACCATCGATAAGCCTCCTAGACCTAAAAATCATATTCACCTTCCCTAATACCCAATATAATAGAGAGAATAATGAAATCGTATCTATGGGGCTAGCAAGCAAAAGACTTTGGGTGTGTTCTCTTCACGTGGAAGGATTAGATGACCATGAATTCAATTTAATTAGAATGAATTGAATTGGATTCGAAATTATAACAACTCAAGGGGTCGAGGAGAACACACCTTTTTGTGGGCTTGTCCAAAATTAAGATACCATATCCTTAAGAGTTAGGACCTAGGTAGCACAGAAACGCCTAGAGTTTTCGAAACGACAACATTTGGAAATGAGGAAGTGGCGACTTAAAAAAACAAGAAAACGGGGAAACGTTTATAGAAATAAAAAATAAAAAAATAAGAAGATTTTAACAAGAAAAATTATTAAATTGTCTTACAAACTAACAAATAACTTTGTAATGTCAAATATATAAAAATATAGCTTAGATTGCCCTAAAATTAAAGGGTTAAACAGAAGAGAAAGTCATATTTAATTGTACAAAAACGTTAGAGAAGAAAATGAAATTTCTTAACTCAAAGTAACATAAATGAGGTAACATTACACAAACTTTCTCCTACAAAGTTCCTTATCATGAAAAAATGACCATCAAAACCACCTAAAAACTCCACTTCCATATTATCCTTTTCTCACCTCACACCTATAACAATGGCGGGAATTACCTCCATTAAACTCTCTTTATCTCCTTCAATTCGTTCTTCATCTTCTTCCTTTTCATCAACCCCATCTTTTAATGGCTTAAAATACTCCATTGTATTACCTCGTCGCACTAAATTCTCCAGTAAAGTTCCTTCCTTTTGTTGCTGTTTTTTTGCTTAATTTTGTGTTAAAGTTGAAATCTTGCTAATTTTTTCAGTAATTTTGATGCAAGTTTTGTAAAAAGTTTTAATTTTATTAATGTTTTTTTTTTTTTTGCAGGAATTTATGCTTTGAGTAGTAATGACATTAAGGTGGGTACTAATATTGAAGTAGATGGAGCTCCTTGGAAAGTTTTGGGTATTTTCCTCTCATTTTTTTTTGTTAATTATTGTTAATTTTGCTTTGAATTTACTGTTTTTTCTGTTGTTATAATTGTGGGTTTAGTTTATAAAACAATGTACTGGCTTATTTGATTCCTAACTTTTCAAGAAAATTGATTTTTGCATGATTTTTTTTCCCCTAATGTTGAATTTCACTGTTCAAAATGAAAAGGTTTTGTTTCTTAGTTTAGAAGACTCTGGTGAAATTGTGAGAGTGCTATCTTTGTTAGTTTTTAGGGATATTAGGATATAAGAGGTTTTTGATTAGGAACATGTATTCTGTGACAGTGAGCCTAAGACAATTGTGTCCTCAAAAGTGTAAGAATGAAAGGTTTCTTCTTTTCCTTATGGTCCATATTGAGAAAGCAACTATGGTGTTTTAGGGAATATGGTGTTATTGGGGTAGCAGTTAATTGGGCCCTAGGACAGGTTCTAATAATATGTTGGGATTGTTTTGAGGACAATGTGACAAAAGAAACGATTCGGAGTCTTGTTAGGGGTTTTGATGTAGATGCTAAATGTAAATTTTAAGCTTTGAGTGACCAGGGAAGTTTCAAATTTATGTCCAATCAGCATGAATAGGGGAAATCTAAGAGTTGAGGAAAAAAATTCTAGAAGTTGAATTGATGTTTTGTGTCATTGTAACCCCAACGAGAAACGAGTTTATCTGTTTCTTGAAGAGAAACTGTGGAAAGGCATTGACATGTCTGCTTATGTCCTGAGGGTAAGAAGGTACTCATTAGATAGGGGTGTAACAGACAGCTAGCAAAGTCCCATGATTTCCTAGAATTCCAATAATTTAGTGCCCTAAAGGTCCGGTACTTAGCCACGTAATCAAATGTCGAACTAGAGATTAATGTACTGACCATCACCTAAATTCCGTTGGAGGCTATCCTTAACTTCTCCAAGTGTTTGACCCTTTGGAGTTTGGAGAAGTCCAAATGCATCTGAATCTATGTTACCTAATTATGTCAGCAGCTCGAGCACTACTGTTTTTCAATGTCCAATGAGCTGTAGGCCCTGTAGCAAGACCTACTCGGTGTAACATGTGACTCGGCTCAAAATCTAGTTCCCCCTCACTCCTTAGCCTGCAAATGTGCTTCCAAGCTGCCCATGTTATCCCCTTTTCCATGCAATGAGCCCCTAGAAAAATCTGGCTACTAAGAAGTCAAGTTGTTGGGTAATTGTGTTATAGAATAAAATGCCTTACATGAATAGAACGGCTTAGATGGAGAGTGGATTGACTGAGAGTTACCCGGCCTTTTGTGAGATTCTTTGGTTTCCCGCTGGCAAGTCTTTCTTGTGATTTTTTTACTGCAGACTGAAGTAGATCTGTATATGAGGAGATATAGAGTTTGCTATTATTTGGGTTCATAGATTGATCATAGAGTTGAAAAGAAGTGATTGAGGGTGGAGGTTAAAGCCATGAAGCTTGTGAGAGTCCAAGTTGAGACCTCTCTGTGAAGGATGAGATCATTTGTAAAAAACAAGTGAGAGATTTCAGTTTTTCCTCTCATGGTTTGAATGGTATCAAGTTTTTTCATCATATGCTGTGTGACTAAGCCTGGATAAGTATTCCGTGCATATGATAAAGAGGGCCTAAGCTTATCATTGATTGAGATATGAGTTGCGGCTGTGGTGATCAACTTATTAACTGAATGGAATTTTGATAATTGATAAAAGCCAAAGTGATTAAGGTTGAAGTTGATATAATCCTATTCTAGCTTGTCTAGGCTTTATAAAGAACCCTGGTGGCCCTTTCTTTCTTTTCCCCATGGAGTACATATTAGAATTAATGATGTAGTTTACATTAGTGTCTGTATCCACAAACTGTAGAAGAGCCAATACTATGAAGATGAGACCTTAATCAATTTATTGGCAATCTTATAAACTATGTTTTTTAGACTAATGGGTCTAAAATGGGTGACCATTTCAGGATTGCGATTGCCCAAATTTGGGATAAGAGTGAATGAGTGATGCAAGTTAAGTTCAGGGTAAATAAAATTGGTGACAAAGGCTTTTTGTATTGAGTTTACTTAATCTCTTTTAACAACTTCTCAAAGGTTTTGGTAGAAGACAATATGCATATTATTGAGGTGGGTAGCTTTGGTCTTTCCTGTGGACATGATATTATTATTTCATCGGTAATGGTGTTTTCAAAGCAATAAATGGAAGGATTTTCATTTGGCTGGTGCAGGCTGCTAAAAGGAGCATATGAGGTGTAGAGATTTTTTTAAGAGATTAAACAAATTTAGCTTGTAAATTTCATCCTGCTCTCTAAATTCCTCTCCACCCTCTTTCTTAAGGAAACTAATCCTATTCTTGCATCTTCTAATGATGGTTAAAGTACAAAAAAAAGAAGTATTTCCGTCTCTTCTAAGCAGCCAGTTGCTTCTGGATCTCCTCTTTGTCAAGCTCAGATTGAAGTGAGAACTCAAGGTCAAACAAGTACTCATTCCTAGGATTGGAATTTTGGATTCATAAGCCTTTTGGACTCCTTTCATCCTAACTATGGTGCTAGATGTTCATTTATTTTGGTTCCCTATTGTGTTTTCTTCCTATTGTTATACTGTTTAATGATATTTTCATGTATTCATTTGAGTCATGGATTTTCATATATACAGAAGCTAATTCATGGTTCATGAAACTTTTAGCTTCTAATCATAGTGGCTAAATTAGAATGGCATATCAGACCTTTGGCTATAGGATGGCGAAGTTGAGAAGGGTTGGATTATGATCTGAAGTCATTCTATGGAGGTGGTGGTCTGGTGGAGTAATGCCTTTGAGACATACCCATTGTTGGTTACCCCAAGTTCTACTTCTATCAAGTCTTTCCATAATTGAAAATGTGTGAGAATGAGGGATAACTCAGTTGGTAAGAGCTCCCCTCCCGTTTCCAAGAGATCCCGAGATAAAATTTCATCACCTGCCTTGTGGCCCCCTAACACAAAAAAAAAAAATAATAATGTAAAAATAAAAATAACTGAAAATGTGTGTTTAACTAATCAAATCCTAAAAATCATCATTAGTGATTAGTGGAGAAATGGATGGAAGGGTTTTCATTTGGCTGGTGCAGGCAGCTAAAATGAGCAGATCAGGTGTAGATATCTTTGTAAAAGATTAAGAAAAAGCCTGTCATCCTGCTCTCTAAATTCTTCCTCAACTTCATTCTTCACGAAACTAATTTTATTCTGTTTTTAATCGTCGAGGAATATAAAAGATGATTTTTTTTTTTTTTTTCTCATCATTATTATATTCCTCGACTAGATTATATTAAAAACAGAATAAAATTAGTTTCGTGAAGAATGAAGTTGAGGAAGAATTTGAGAGCAGGATGACAGGCTTTTTTCTAATCTTTTACAAAGATATCTACACACCTGATCTGCTCATTTTAGCTGCCTGCACCAGCCAAATGAAACCCTTCCATCCATTTCTCCACTAATCACTAATGATGATTTTTGGATTTGATAGTTAAACACCATTTTCAGTTATTTTTATTTTTACATTATTTTTTTTTTATTTTTTGTGTTAGGGGGCCACAAGACGGGTGAGTAGAATTTTATCTCGGATCTCTGGAACGGGAGGGGAGCTCTTCCAACTGAGTTACCCTCATTCTCACACATTTTCAATTATGGAAGACTTGATAGAAGTAGAACTTGGGGTAACAAACAATGGGTATGTCTCAAAGGCAACTCCACCAGACCACACCTCCATAGAATGACTTCAGACATAATCCAACCCTTCTCAACTTCGCCATCCTATAGCCAAAGGTCTGATATGCCATCTATTTAGCCACTATGATAAGAAGCTAAAAGTTTCATGAACCATGAATAGCTTCTGTATAAATGAAAATCCATGACTCAAATGAATACATGAAAATATCATTAACAGTAAATAACAAGGAAGAAACAAACAATAGGGAACCAAAATAATGAACATCTAGCGCCTAGTTAGATGAAAGGAGTCCAAAAGGCTTAGATAATCAAAATTCCAATCCTAGGAATGATACTTGTTTGACCTTGTTCTCACTTCAATCTGAGCTTGACAAAAGGAGATCCAGAGCAACTGCGGCTTAGAAAGACGGAAATACTTCTTTTTTTTGTACTTTAACCATCATTAGAGAGATGCAAGAATAGGATGTAGTGTTCC
>PYUH01004034.1:176561-219990 GCA_016808085.1 Suaeda aralocaspica | reverse complement strand
GTTACGAAATTGCGAAATAAATCAAATTATTCGTCGAAAATGTTGTACGAAAGTGAAAGAGAAGTGCTTTATTTGATAATGAAGTTTATCATAACTTTGTATTATTGCATAAATTACTTACTTAGGCTAACTAACATTAACTAACTAACTAACTAACTAACTATGCTAATAATTACCATGGTAAATAAATTTACCTTTTCACTTTCTAGCAACTAAGCCCAATTCTAACCAAGGTAACCTGAATACTCGATAATTATTTAAGTAGTCGACTTTCGTATAAGTATTGGATATTAATATGAATATATAACACTTGTGTAGCATTAGATCAATAATATTTTATTTGTTTTAACGTGTATTTTTTCGAATATGAGTTAAATTATTTATGATAACTTTACCCACCTTTTCGTATTTTCATATACTTTCGAAGTTTTTCTCCATTCTTATAGTTGTTAGAGTGATTGAATGAAACCTTTCTAATAGATATGAATGATAATTTCTTGTCGTATATCTTAGAAATTTAATCAGTTGTCTCGTTTCTTGTGTATCTGTTTCCATTTAATTTTGAGTGTAAATCTATTTCAATGATTGGCACAGTTCATATGCACACAAGGAATCATCTATATTTTATCAAAAACTTCACCCATCAACATTTATATTATAACTCTGCAAAATGTTGCAGTTTAACTTAAAGGTTTATCTGCACTAAAATAATAATGAGTGAACTTAAAAAAAAAAAACCTAAAAAACTTGTTGGATGGAGATAGAGGAACTATGAAGATCATTAAAAATGGTTATCGTAAATTTCATGTTAAGTGTAAATCAAGCTTTTTGTTGTTTTGTTTGTTGTATGTGTGCGCGTAATTTCGACACGGACAAATCAATAAAAATTATCACTTTGATAGATAAATTATACCATTGCAGTCCATCAAAAATATCTTTTCCTCCCCATTCCTCCCACATTTATGTATGTACAATTTCCTCCAATCCTATATTCCTAGTCTTGTGCAGCCACGTAGAGTAATTTAATGAAAACATTCCAACCAATATCGATGATTTCTTATTGAATATTTCAAATTTTAAGTTTAAGTGAAAATATCCGTGTAAATTTTTCCATATATTAGACTGTAATTTTATTTCTATGATTGGAATAGGCAATGCGCACAAGGAATCATTATAAGTTGGCTATTATACTACTATTGATGGTTAAGTGTGACCCAACTTCTTTGCTTAACAAATAATACGAGACAAATCAATAACATCATCATATTGAATAAGACAAGTTGCCGGTGCAAATATTTAATTCATCCTTTCTCTATTCAATTCGCTCCCTCAAATTGTCCAAAATATCATTTCTTCCTATTTCTTCCACGTTCATGCAACTGATATTACCAACTTTCCTCCTCATTCTCTGTAAGTTAGCGTTAAAGTTGGACTTATATATGTAAACAAATATAAAAAAATAAAAAAGCGTTTTATGGGACCCTATGTTTCTAAACGACATTAGGTCTATCTACAGCTTGTCATAAATCTTCATCCAATCCAATAGTACCCCTAGACATCAACATATAAGAAACGATCACCATCTAGTCGGGATTGCTTAACATAATGGAGGGATTTGATTTATTAAATTAAGACGAAGAATCCCTCACTCCTTTTTTTTTTTTAAGATCTCCTTTTGCCTTCATTTTCCTCATTCAAACAAGCATCACACATCATGTAAAATCCTTTTTTCCCTTACATGCTACAACTAACCCTACATATGCTTGTTACCAAAGCATAAAATAATACTGTTCTATGACTTCTATCTTGCCATATTCGTTGTTTCATGGAAAACAAATCATTATAATGGGTACTCACTATATGCATGATATGGACTTTTCTTTTAAGCTAAAAAAGATTGGAAGTGGGGATCAACTTTGCCAAATTAATGCAACAACATAATCATCCTAGGAAACATCCAATTCATAATTTATTAACTTTGCCACATAATTAATAGTAAGGCAAAATGGCAATAAGTACACAACTTGAAAAGTGATCAAAACTATGTTACCTGAACTATGCTAGAACAAAGTGTCGGAAATGGTACATGTCCAGTGTCAGACTCGACAGTTTTTTCTAATTTGGCTCAAAATGAAGTGTCCTAGTGTCGCACCCATGTTTGAGTTGCGCGTATCAGACATGGGGCGATACTTTTGCACTTGAGGTAAATGAAGAGTTATTGTAACTTACCTGAAGTTCATCCTCTATTTTATTTGAGGGGCTGCGTAGTTAAGCTGTAGAGTTGTAGTATATGTCAAATTTAACATGTTGATTCTAATTTGCTTTAGTTCAGGTTAAGTTTCTTAATCACTAGATAAAAAGTATGGTACTAGGTTTTAGAAAAGAACATGATTGATTCTAACCTTAAAATTGAGATGACTTTGTGCTTCTTATAGAAGGGTTATCTTGTTGTAATAGACAATTATGAAGATTCTTGTACTCCACTTGCGTACGTAGTTATTGAGTTGCATTAATATACCATAGATTATAGAGAGTGGATATTAGTTCGAAAGTAACTTATACTTTGTCGTATATACATTACATCCGTGTAAAATTCACCCTTCGTTCCAAATAAATGTTAAAGCTAGTGGAAAAACCCTTTGGGCAAAAACAAACATACGGAGTACCACAGTAAATATAGAGAAGATGAAGTGCAAAAGTCTATTGTAAATAAATAACTAAATATAGAGATTTGAAGAGCAACAAAATTAAAAGGTTAACTGATTTATTCAATTTAGGGTATCTTAATTTTAATCCTTAATTAACCTACGAAAAGAAGTTAAAGCCACATATAAAGCACATAAGTACTTAATGTATTCTAGCTGACCTTATGTCACATATGCACAATTTCAGCTTCTATGTAAAGAAAAGAATCCTCTCTATATATATTGTTCTGTAATAACTAAATGGAAAACGTGATTTTAACTCAATTCAAACAGCTTTTTATTCTTATGTCATATCAGTGGTTGCCTTACAATGTAAACCAAAGTATCCACCAAAATCCTCTAAAAAGACAAGAGTGTATACTATGTAAGTATGTAGTACTCTAGTATATGTAATTTAGAGCTAACAGAATCATATATAAATGTGAAGTTGTGAACTATATATATATGTGTGTGTGGACTACATAATGGTGAAATAGATGTGGCTATTAAGGGCTTTGGGGACAGCAGAAGGAGCACATTGTTTGATGATTTCGAGTAGATGTCTGTCGAAATTCAACTCAATCAGGCCATGCTAAGGAGGAGCCTGCCGGCCTGGGAATCGATGTTTGGGCACATTTTGGGGTGGGTATGCCACCGTTGGTTCAACAGCCAGTCAAACAAGGCAAGCGAGGTTCAATAGGGGTACGGGTTCATAAGATGGTTAAGAAGTTGCTTAGGCCTGTGTTTTGGAAGAAGAAAAAAGCAGAAATGATTACAGGAGCAACATTGTCAACATAAGCCAAATAGCAAAGATGTTAAGTACATGAGAAGGTTTAGTAAATCTGTAAGACATTATTAAAGTATTATTAAGTAATTAATTAGCCAGAATAATTCATGGAATATTCATTTTTTTTTTTTTTCCATAAGTTTGCATAATTTGTAACTGTTTTTTCACATTTATGATACCAAAATTATATGATTTTAGTTGTCTTAATTCCTTGTATCCTATTAAATATGTGGGAGATACAGTGCTGAATCGATATATAGGTTGAGAAATTGAGAGTTTATTTATGTAACATTGTAACTCTTCTTTGTCAATGATATATAGTTAACAGTGGAAACAATAAGATACATACATGAGAATACCATTATCAGCATTCAGAAGTATTTTAGCTTTCTAACCAGTTAGTTGGACTGCATTAGTGTGTACCATTGTATGTTCTCGTGGTACACGTACTCCGTAATTATTTCACGATTCACATCTGTGTGTTAAAGTAGGTTTGATAATAGGTAAACTTCCTCTTCATGGGATCCATTGATTTTGTATACGAATATGATATATGATATCAGTATAATGTTGTGTCTGCATGTTGAATTTTCGCACTCCATTTTGTAAATTACACTCAATTTATTTTTATTTCTTATTCTTAAACCCCACTACTCTTAGAATATATAAAGTTCAAGGGTAGATGGCTGGGTAATCGCGACACTTAGTCCCGTTCTTTCGTCTTATTTTACTTATTTCAGCAAAAATAAGTTCAGTTCAGCAAAAAAAAGTTCAGATCAGCAAAATAAGTTAGTCCTAATAAATTATTAATGATTCAACAAAAATAAATTCAAATAAGTAAAATAAGTTCAGATAGCAAAAATAAGTTCAAATAGCAAAAATAGTTGAGGAATATGTGAGTCAATCACTCATAGTTAGTGGTTTAACAAGTATTTGCAACAAAAAAAAAACTTCATTACATTAGATAGATAAGCCAACTAGTCTCATTTCATCAAACTTCATGCCATATTCTTTAGTAGTTATTCATGGCATCCTCCTCATCACATTTCAACTAAATCACTCTTCAATTCACTCACAAAATTCTAACAACAACATTAGAATAAAAATCATGTTGTTTTGCTTCCAAGAACTCTTTAAGCTTACAACAAAGAATTAAAAACCCCAGAAAACAGTAGTAAAGCAAAAGTTATGAAATTAGCTGATAAATTAGAAAAAACCCAGAAAAAGAAAGGTCTGAAACAAGTTGATTCTATGATTAAGGAACATTGTGAGGACAAAACAATTGAAATTTTAATGATATGATCATGGGTTTAGTTGTAGCAGAGGAATTTGACTAGCCTTGTGAACGTTCGACGAAATGCCATCACTGTATGGCTTTTACCAGACTGTTGGACTTACTCTATAGTTATCAGGGTTACTGCAAGAAAAATCAGCCTGGGAAGGCAAGAGGGTTCTGAACTGTATGGGCGAAAAACGGGTTTGGCCGAATGTATGTGACAGTTACTATATTAGTGGATTCATTGTGTTCTAGAGGTAGAGTTCAGAGAGCTATTGAGGTGTTAGAGATGATGGGTGAATTTGGGTGTAACCCAAATGTTCAGACTTATAACTGTATTTAAAAGGGTTGTGCTTTTTGGGAGAGTGAGGAAGCTTATAAGATGTTGATGGGTTTGAAAGGTAATGCAGAAAGTCTCGGAGTAATTCTAATATGTTTTCAATAGTTGTTATGGATGGTTTTGTAAGGTGGGAGAGATCGGATGAGGCGAGGAATGCTTGAGGAGGCCACTGATTAGGGATTAACTCCAAATGTTTATACTTATAATGCTCTCTTTAAGGGTATTGTAAGAAGGTAATCGAGGAAAGGGATTGGCTGTTGAAGCAGATGAAGGAAAAGGGTGTGTACCTGATTATATCAGTTAAGCACTTTGCTTATGGGTTGCTGCAGTGGGGTAACTCATGGCAGCTTTTTGGGTTATGGCGAAATGGTTGAAGTGGTTTGAAGGTGGATGAAGGATGATGAACACTATGTTAAAGTTTTGTTGTAGGAAATCATGGGAAGAAGAAGAGGTGCTGAAGATTGTGTATCAGGTTTTGATATAAAAGAAGAGTTGGCAGTATTCTGTGTTTCCTGACACTTACTATACGGTAATCCAAACATTTGTATTGGAGATATGATATGGCTTTGATTACATTGCATGAGATGGTGGGACAATGGCTTTTTCCGAGGTTGATTGCAGTTAATTGTATCATTCGTGGACTTGGATGAGGGAAGATTAGCCAAGCATGTCTGTCTTAGTCCTTGTTTGTGAAGCTGGTAAATTCCAGCAAATTAGCTTTAACATTTGATTTCAAGAGTTGAATAAGCAAGGGAACGTACTTGGTGCTTGCAGCATCATGGGCAGCATTAAAGTCTGGTGTGATACCACACCAGTAGACTTTGGTGCTCGGCTAGTAGATCACAATGACCCTATGTATCTATATTTTTCTATTAGTACATGTCTATAAACCGAAAGATATTGATTGCTTTCTTGATCTTGTGCATCCAAGATATAACTATAATTTCATTAACACGAATCACATGTACCACAAGAGGAACTGTGTTCGTTTATTTCCGCCCAGAATTACGCCTTGTACAATTGAACTTATCCACTGCTGTGGAGTGTAGAGAGATGCCCCCAATTTGGTCTTGGACTTGTTGAAGAATAAAATTTTGTTACTAGAATCAGCGGTGCTGCAATGGTTAATAATCAATAAGAGTCGAAAATGTGTTGAGAATTTGCAGCTACAAAGTCATAGCAATCAAATAGTACCGGACACAACAATGAAGCACTAGAGAGTTTTACCAACAATTACAGTTGAGCATTAATCAGCCATTAGATCTAAAAAAAATACAGCTCTGCAAAATGCATCAGTTGGACATTTTTTTTTAAGATTTACAAAATCTTCACTGATTCCCGAGACATCAGGTTTATCTCAACAGCTACAGGAACACAAACTAACCCCTGACGTACAGAAAAGAGCCTAGAAGCAATATGGACATATATATAGCAAAACTCTAAAGTGTTGAATTACATTTGGCCCGAAAGTATTCAGAAACACTAATTAGGCACGAGTATTATACTGCCCGGTTCTTTGTGTCAACCATAATCTGATCGCCAATATTTTGAACAATGGTACGTAAACAGTAGCTCCAGTGTCAATGTTGCTGGCTTGGTTCCACCTACAATCAAGTACCATCAATGATGAATCTATGAGAATAAGAAAAGGAAAAGGGGTAGAGCTTCAACCAACACATGCATGCATGCATAGTATTAAAAGAGTGAAAATGCCTCCTCTCCCGTGTTCAGACTTCAGACTACGAAGTGCAAGATATTTTTGAGAAAGACGAGGGGATGAGGTTTCTACATTGGTTACTAGTACGTGCCAACAGAATCCAAACATCTCATGTAAGCTATTACCATACATGTTGACTAGAAAATTTGATGAACAGAAAATGTAATAGACCTACATATAAAATTAAAGAGGTCTATTAATGGCCACAAACTAAATGAAGAGTCTATTAGTAAAGATTGGTGTATACAAAAAATAGTGGGTCAATAATTGGAGAATCTAATATACCTACATATAAATGATAAGCAATGCAATTGTTGTCAAAGACACTATGGGATTAGGAGTAGGAGTTCAGGGACTATGTAGCAATAAATCTGGAAGAGACATGGTTTTTTTAATAGAAGTCATATGTTCGTTGACAATCATCTTATCCACATACCTTTTATTCAAGTGCAATATATGTACAGCAATTATCTAATTCTAAGAGGTATAAGTTAACAAGCATACAGTTGAAGGTACAAAACTTGGGGTTTATGTAACAACACATGGTACTCACAATGATTATAGTGGGATAAAGCACGCAAACACAACCAGTGCATGTTCAAGCTAAGTATATAATTTCAGATAGGTGAACTTGAAAGAATGTATACTAGGTGGGTGATGTTATGCTTGACATCATGCTAGATATCAAATGGATAAGTACCTTGAGCCGTATCACCCTCACACCAGGCTCAGTATCTACAACTGTGGGCTTCACAAGGATGGGAACTCAATATCAATAGCCTGCAAGTAATTACAAATAATTAAAGCCTTTTAGTTCAGCTGAATTACGAGATACCAGTGTCTTCCCAGCACTTCCCTCATGACCTCAGGAAGTTAGAGAGAGAGAGAGAGAGAGAGAGAGAGGAGGGGGATCCTCAATAAGAAACCAACTTCCTTCAGGTAAGTCAACGATATTATGTCACATTGAATATTTTTTCACGGATGCACAATAAATAGTACAAGGAAAGAAAAATTGATTAAATGAAATACTAGTAGATAATTCACACTTCATGATAACGAAATCATGGGTTCATGGTGTTTCCATAACTCTATAAGCCATAGCTCATAGCTATTAAAGACAAGTGTTAAAAAAAAAAAAAACAAAAGCAACAATAAGTAAGTGGAGATTTACTTTTCCATTCCAAAATTGCAGATTGCAGTCCATGCCCCCTTCAGCCACTTGGTCTTATCACCAACATCTTTCTCATTGAGCCGAAATTCCTCAAATGTAGACTGGATAGTGCAAACCTATAAAATTGAGAACTTCCTAATATATACCACAGAACACAAAATTAGAGACATGTTGCTTTTGAAACATGTTGCAAGCAAAGAATTCTAATCACCATCTGTTGTGAACGGGCATCTTTAACATTATATACTAACAAGGTTCTATGTTGATTGTTATCACCAGAAGCTTCATGGTAAGAGGGGCATGAGTGCCAATGCCCACTAGGCAAGAAATTTCCTAAGTAAATGACTTAGACTCAGTAAATTATAATGACAGTGTAAAGGAATTCAGTAAACATATAGTATCTCATATTTGCATCAAAATTTGAGCAAAATGCTTAATGGACAACATATATGGACTTGTTTGGGAGTTAGAGGTTTGAGGGAGAAGAGGTTTGACCATATCAAAAAGCTAATGGTAGTTAAAGTTTGAAACGTTTGGGGTGAAAAGGCTAATTCTTAAAAAGCTCAATACGAAGCTTTTGTAAAGAGCAGTTTAGCTTTTATGTAAAAAATACACTGAACAACTAATGTTATACAGCTATTTACCGAGCACTTATACAGTTTTACTTTAAGTACTAATACAATCAGCTAGTCAAATAAGCTAACACAAACAACTAGGCAAAGCAGCTACACCACTAACTTTTAAACAAGCAATGTCTGAACTTTGAGCCACCTAACATTGTTAGACTGCTTATTTGGTCATCATGATCATGGAATTTAATAATAATGGAAAGGACATAACAACAGACTTTCCCAAGAGCTTGCTGCAGTGACTCTAGTGTGAGCCAAGAACACTAGGTAGAGACGGTAAAGGTATCATGGGTCTGCAATGATGTGTTCAGAAATGCAAGACGAAAAGGGCAACAACAACAGCACAAAGTTAGTCCCAAATTATTTTGGGGCAAAAGGGCAAGCATTAAATTTTAAACCATCAGTAGCACCTTTGTTCACACTGAATTGATTACTGCATTGAGAAGTTGAAAGTGCTGGAATACGGATTTGATGTCCATTCTGGATGATATTGAGAAAAGCAAGCGCATGCAATAAAACTTTGACAGACAATCTTCCTTTGAATAATCACAAATCAAAAGGGCAGTTGATAAGATTTAATAGCATCATAAAACATTAACTAGCTATGCTAAATGCATGCCCTACCATGTTGATGTATGACCAGAAATTTAAAGCCTTTAATCTACTAACTAGCTCATCATTTTCATGATGTAATTTAATCTACAGTCACATAGAAAATGCTGTAAAAATTAAAAATAAAATCCATGGGTAAGATATACCAAGTCCATGAAACATAATTGTGCCTTTTTTGTATGTGAACTGCTTGTTTCCTTGGATACATTGCTTCAGGATCTGCCAAATCCATGTCCAGTGAGACGTTATATTACAGAGATGAATATAAAGACATAAAATTGAGGACGATGCTAAACGATGCTAGTTCTTGGGTGCATGGCTCGATAACAGAAGAGTACGTTTTTACAAAGGCAGCTAAAAGTAACAATAAAAAAACATGGGCTACTAAGCTCATAGCTTGTAACTATACGTGGATGTGCCGATGAAGAACAAGAATTTCATCCACATTATTTCCCCTTTCTAAGTCTCAATTTTTGCTTGTAGATTATCGTTGGGAATGTCACTAATGATCATATAGGAGCCCTGTAGTCAGTTTTTTGTCTCATGGAAAACTAACCCAGCCTATCTTTTAAGGATCATTTGTTTTCAAATGATAACATTTCACATTTAAGCCTTCATTAGCCTTTTATTTAAACAAATAAGGCCTTAATCCAATACATAACGTCGGCTGCATAAAACACCTAACATATTAAGAGCACCATCTTCAAAATCTCCCGCTCTCCCCTCTCTCTATGCTAAGTGCTTTGCTGAACCTCAGCTCTTCAAATCCTCATAATATATCTGGTCAGTCATCTGTAGCTCATATGATCAAACTAACATGGCCAGTTTTCCCTAGTGCTTATTTTGTCTTGCTGCTGTCTCAATTTGGAATCATCCCTCTGAGAGTTTCCACGAATCCATCATAGCATGCGCAGCTTTGTTATTCCATCCTTTAATATGAAAATTGTCTAATACCCGGTATATCAGCCCAAAAAAGTAGCATGACCATGGCTAATGCTATTGAACAAAAATCTCCACTTAGGCCCTTACGAAGAGGTTTGTTATATGATACATCCTAAATCCGCGACTACTAGAACCACTAGCACTAAATCTTTACAACCTAAAGTCATTATATCCTGTTTTACTAATAAAATAAAACTCTATGTACACAGCTTATTCAGAGTCAAACACAACTTAATGAGCTATTTGAGCACTGAGGGTTCTAGCTCTTGTATCCAAAACTTACACTTGGCTTTAAATTTTTATTGTCTTACAACCAACATTACATGCACAAATTGCACAGAAGAGGTCTTTTTTCACAAAAATTTTTAAAGTGCGAAAACTACCCCACAGAGTTATTGCTTGCCTTGCTACAGAGAATTAAAAGGCAGGATAAAAAGGGCACATCAATGCCCAAGATACATAGTCGATCACAAAATCTACATTGCTGCAATACTAAAGTCTAAAGAAGAATATTGTTAATTTGCAATACATCATAACCTCAACAATCTACTAAAATTGATTTGATTCAGGAAAACAACCGGAAAAGCAAGATCATATGACAAGGGCAATGTCAATGTCCACTCTAAAATTAAGAAAAATTACTAGAAACAAGTTTCAGAAACAATGCCATGAAAAACATTGCATGATTTCAGAAAACATACCGAAATTCCAGCTGGAAGGTCTTTTCAACTGTGCTCCTTCAATAATTTCGTATTTTAGTCCTCACAAAAGCAGCTCCTTTTCCTGGTTTAACATGAAGAAACTCTACAAATTCAAAGCAAAGGTTTTTAGTCTCCTGGGTTGAAGGCTCGATAATCCAACTTGAGATTTTCTTTTTTTAATTCTTTTTGAACAATTGGAGAGAATGAGCAGTACATGCCACTATAACAACAATTTATCTATAAAACGACCTTGCATTATACTACATGCATAACATATATCTTCAAAAACCCCCTCCTCCAAACCAGAAAATACCACAACCTATGATCATAAATCATCATTTAGTCCTATTACATTCGAAAAGCTCGGAAGGAACACCCTCCAGTGGTGGAGTAAGGGTATCTCACCTTTACCGCAGCTAAGTAGAACAGATTCATCATTCATCATTCATCCATGGAGTAACTAAGGCACCATCCCACAATAAACAGTTTCTTTTTTCTGCTGTTCATGCTAATCCTAATTTTTAAGTTCATACTCGTGTTTTTTTTTATTATTGGAATGTTTTTGAATGCTTTATCTTCAACTGGGAAATTGAAAATTCTCCAATTGCTAAACCAAGCCATTTGCCTAGTTGAAGTGGCAGAAAACCCGAGCGTGAATTTCCTTTTCCCAATGTGGTACCCCACCCTCTGGCCCCCCAACATCCTCTCTCCCACGAACATATCCTCCAGGACCTCCCTCTGTTATCTTTACTTCCAGTCCTTGCTCGCGCCACGACCTCCTGCCCCCCCACGCTTCCTAATCTTCTCCTCCTCCGCGTTTCAGATTTCCTTCTATCCCTCTCTAGAGCCCCTCTCCGAATGTTGCCAGTGCCGTCTCCTCCACGCATTAATCAATGCGGTGCATCCCGCACGTTGCTTCTCCCTATCCTCTCTTTCGTGGCGATTAATGCCGAATCCACTCGATCCTCCCTCCCCGACCCCACCTCTGCTGTGTTCGTCCCTTTTTTCCGTCCCTGGTTACACCACATCTCTTTGTTCATTTATTCGTCCTCCTCTGTGGCCCACCCCCCCACAACCCCTGGCACAACCTCCCCCGCTTCTCCCTGACCCCCCCCCCCTTCCCTCCCCATGCCCACCCTTTCCCTCAACTGACCTTTTCAATCTTGCATCGGGACGGCGGCCGCCCCCTGGACACCTCTTCTCTAGCTTGGCCTTGCCACTTCCTCTTCCCCTCCTCTTTTGCACTGAACTGCCCCCAGTTTCACAGGCGGACCAACCTAAATTCTCATGTCAGGATAGATATAAGAAAGGACCAGCGATATCAGTTATTGACGAGTTGCTGCTGCCCCGAATGACTACCAAATAGGAAGCGCTCGATGGATATGTTGTGAGCCTGTTTGGCTTTGTTAGGTCTTTAAGGTTTTGTGTCATTTCTTTCAATGACCATATTTCGATTATGGAAAGACTTGATAGTCTTGAGAACAAGAATAGGTTATGGTGAGTATGTGAGCCATCCAATCTTGCAACAATCAACCATCTACACAGCATGGTTTACGGACAATAAACCCAACCGTTTAACCACCAATTTCTGACTTACTATCCGATATCAAAGCCACTGGGTTTAAATGAGATACGGTTCTAATGAGCCTTCTGTAATGGCTAAGTTCTGAAGAGCCAATACATGAAAAAAAACCAGTAAATCAGTCAAGAAACCAATTGAAGAGGCCAGAAAAAACACAAAGGAGCGAATTCAAAAAAGCATTATTAGATAAACAAAAGGAGCCAAAAGCTTAGAATCCAATCCTAGGAAAGAGCTACTAGTTCAACTTTGAGTCCTCACTCAAATGATGAGCTTGAGAGATATCTTAGATACAAGAAAAGAGTTTTGGGTTGTTAGTGCTAGAGGAAATTGGCCTGCACTCTTTTTTTTTTTTTTTTTGAAGCAGCCAATTTCCTCTAGAACTAACAACCCAAAACTCTTCCTTGTAGTCTATGATATTCTCAAGCTCATATTGGAGTGAGGACTCAAAGTTGAACTAGTACTCTTTCCTAGGATTGGATTCTAAGCCTTTTGGACTCCTTTGTTTCTAATAATGTTTCTTGAATTCGCTCCTATTGTGTTTTCTGGGCATCTTCAATGGTTCTTGACTGATTGATGGTTTTTTCATGTATTGGCTCTTCAGAACTTAGCCAAATTACAGAACTCATTAGAACCTATCTCATTTAACCCTAGTGGCTTTGGATATAGGATAGTAAGTCAGAGGTGAGAAAGGTTGGGTTATTGTCTGAAACCATGCTGTGGAGATGGTTGATTGTTGCATTGGGGCAAATACATACTCACATACCTATTCTTGGTTCCTCAAGATCTATCAAGTCTTTCCATAATCAAATATGTGCATTAAAAAATGACCAAACCTTAAAAAGACCCAAATCAAAAAGGCCACAACTATCCATAGCGTTCCTATTGGTAGTCATTCTGGGCAGGCTGGGTTTTCTGCCACTTCAACTAGGCAAATGGCTTGGTTAGCAATTGGAGAATTTTCAATTTCCCAGTTGAAGATAAAGCATTCAAAACATTCCAAATAATAAAAAAAAACACGAGTATGAATCTTAAAAATTAGGATTAGCATGAACAGCAGAAAAAAGGAACTGTTTATTTGGAGATGGTGCCTTAGTTACTCCATGGATGAATGATGAATGATGAATCTGTTCTACTTAGCTGCGGTAAAGGTGAGGATACCCTTACTCCACCACTGAGGGGTTCCTTCTGAGCTGTTTCGAATGTAATAGGACTAAATGATGATTTATGATCAATAGGTTGTGGTATTTTTCTGGTTTGGAGGAGGGGGTTTTGAAGATATATGTTATGCATGTAGTATGCAATGCAGGTCAGTTTTTATAGATAAAATTGTGTTATAGTTGGCATGTACTGCTCATTCTCTCAATTGTTCAAAAAGAATTAAAAAAGAAAATCTCAAGTTGGATTATCGAGCCTTCAACCCAGGAGACTAAAAACCTTTTGCCTTTGGAATTTGTAGAGTTTCTTCATGTTAAACCAGGAAAAGGAGCTGCTTTTGTGAGGACTAAAATACGAAATTATGTAACGGGAAGCACAGTTGAAAAGACCTTCCGAGCTGGAATTTCGGTATGTTTTCTGAAATCATGCAATGTTTTTCATGGCATTGTTTCTGAAACTTGTTTCTAGTAATTTTTCTTAATTTTGAGAGTGGAGCATTGACATTGCCCTTGTCATATGATCTTGCTTTTCCGGTTAGTTTCCTGAATCAAATCAATTTTAGTAGATTGTATGAGGTTATGATGTATTGCAAATTAACAATATTCTTCTTTAGACTTTAGTATTGCAGCAATGTAGATTTTGTGATCGACTATGTATCTTGGGCATTGATGTGCCCTTTTTATCCTGCCTTTTTTAATTCTCTGTAGCAAGGCAGAGCAATAACTCTGTGGGGTAGTTTTCGCACTTTAAAAATTTTTGGTGGAAAAAAGACCTCTTCTGTGCAATTTGTGCATGATAATGTTGGTTGATAAGACAAGTACAAAATTTAAAGCCAAGTGTAAGTTTTGGATACAAGAGCTAGAACCTCGAGTGCTCAAATATAAGCTCATTAAGTTGTGTTTGACTCTGAATAAGACTGGGTACATAGAGTTTTATTTAGTTAAACGAGGATATAATGACTTTAGGTTGCAAAGATTTAGTGCTAGTGGTTCTAGTAGTCGGCGGATTTAGGATATTATGTAATCATAACAAACCTCTTCGTAAGGGCCTAAGTGGAGATTTTTGTTCAATAGCATTAGCCATTAGGTCATGCTACTTTTTGGGCTGATATACCGGGTATTAGACAATTTTCATATTAAAGGATGGGAATAACAAAGCTGCGCATGCTATGATGGATTCGTGGAAACTCTCAGAGGGATGATTCCAAATTGAAGACAGCAGCAAGACAAAATAAGCACTAGGGAAAACTGGCCATGTTAGTTTGATCATATGAGGTCTAAGATGACTGGACCAGATGATATTATAGAGGATTTGAAGAGCTGAGGTTCAGCAAAGCACTTAGCACTAGAGAGAGGGGAGGAGCGGGAAGATTTTGAAGATGGTGCTCTTAATATGTTAGGTGTTTTATGCAGCCGACGTTATGTATTGGGATTAAGGCCTTATTTGTTGTTAAATAAAAGGCTAATGAAAGGCTTAAATGTGAAATTGTTATCATTTGAAAACAAAATGATGTCCTTTAAAGATAGGGCTGGGGAACTTAGTTTCTTCCATGGAGACAAAAACCTTGACTTACATGGGGCTCCTTATATGATCATCTAGTGAACAGATTCCCAACCGATAATATCTTACAAGCAAAAATTTGAGACTTAGAAAGGGGGAAATAATGTGGATGAAAATTTTGTTCCTTCCAAGTCCCCGCCCATTGCACACCTTGTATTGTGAGCTTGCTTTATTATACCTGTAGGCTGTAGCCATGCCATACTAGCATCTCATTTAGCATCGTCCTTCAATTTTATTGTTACTTTAGTTCATCTCTGTAATTAAACGTCTCATCTGGACATGGATTTGGCAGATCCCTGAAGCAAATGTATCCAAGGAAACGAAGCAGTTCACATACAAAGAAGGCACTAATTATGTCTTCATGGACTTGGTATATTCTTACCCCATGGATTTTTATTTTTAAATTTTTACAGCATTTTCTATGTGACTGTAGATTAAATTACATCATGAAAATGATGAGCTATGTTAGTAGATTAAAGGCTTTAAATTTCTGGTCATACATCAACATGGTAGGGCATGCATTTAGCATAGCTAGATTAATGTTTTTATGATGCTATTAAATCTTATCAACTGCCCTTTTGATTTGTGATTATTCAAAGGGATAGATCTTGTCAAAGTTATTTGCATGCGCTTGCTTTTCTCAATATCATCCAGAATGGACATCAAATCTCGTATTCCAGCACTTTCAACTTCTCAATGCAGTAATCAATTCAGTGTGAACAAAGGTGCTACTGATGGTTTAAAATTTAAATGCTTGCCCTTTTGCCCCAAAATAATTTTGGGACTAAGACTTTGTTGCTGTTGTTGTTGCCCTTTTCGTCTTGCATTTCCTGAACACATCATTGCAGACCCATGATACACTTTACGTCTCTACCTAGTGTTCTTGGCTCACACTAGAGTCACTGCAGCAAGCTCTTGGGAAAGTCCTGTTGTATATGTCCTTTCCATTATTTATTAAATTCCATGATACATGATGACCAAATAAGCAGTCTAACAATGTTAGGGTGGCTCAAAGTCTCAGACATTGGCCTTGTTTAAAAGTTAGTGGTGTAGCTGCTTTGCCTAGTTGTTTGTGTTAGCTTATTTGACTAGCTGATTGTATTAGTACTTTGAGTAAAACTGTATAAGTGCTCGGTAAATAGCTGTATAACATTAGTTGTTCAGTGTATTTTTTACTAAAAAGCTAAACTGCTCTTTACAAAAGCTTCGTATATGAGCTTTTTAAGAATTAGCCTTTTCACCCCAAAACTGTTTCAAAACTTTAACTACCATTAGCTTTTTGATATGGTCAAACCTCTTCTCCCTCAAACCTCTAACTCCCAAACAAGTCCATATATGTTGTCCATTAAGCATTTTGCTCAAATTTTGATGCAAATATGAGATACTATTATGTTTACTGAATTCCTTTACACTGTCATTATAATTTACTGAAGTCTAAGTCAGTTACTTAGGAAATTTCTTGCCTAGTGGGCATTGGCACTCATGCGCCTCTTACCATGAAGCTTCTGGTGATAACAATCAACATAGAACCTTGTTAGTATATAATGTTAAAGATGCCCGTTTCACAACAGATGGTGATTAGAATTCTTTGCTTGCAACATGTTTCAAAAGCAACATGTCTCTAATTTTAGTGTTCTGTGGTATATATTAGGAAGTTCTAATTTTTATTAGGTTTTGCACTATCCAGTCTACATTTGAGGAATTTCGGCTCAATGAGAAAGATGTTGGTGATAAGACCAAGTGGCTGAAGGAGGGCATGGACTGCAATCTGCAATTTTGGAATGGAAAAGTAAATCTCCACTTACTATTATTGTTGCTTTTGTTTTTTTTTTTTTTTAACACTTGTCATTTAATAAGCTATGAGCTATGGCTTATAGAGTTATGGAAACACCATGAACCCATGATTTCGTTATCATGAAGTGTGGAATTATCTACTAGTATTTCATTTAATCAATTTTTCTTTCCTTGTACTATTTATTGTGCATCCGTGAAAAAATATTCAATGTGACATAAAATATCGTTGACTTACCTGAAGGAAGTTGGTTTCTTATTGAGGATCCCCCCTCCTCTCTCTCTCTCTCTCTCTCTCTCTCTCTCTAACTTCCTGAGGTCATGAGGGAAGTGCTGGGAAGACACTGGTATCATCGGTAATTCAGCTGAACTAAAAGGCTTTAATTTGTAATTACTTGCAGGCTATTGATATTGAGTTGCCCATCCTTGTGAAGCTCACAGTTGTAGATACTGAGCCTGGTGTGAGGGGTGATACGGCTCAAGGTACGTTATCCATTTGATATCTAGCATGATGTCAAGCATAACATCACCCACCTAGTATGCATTCTTTCAAGTTCACCTATCTGAAATTATAATACTTAGCTTGAACAGTGCACTGGTTGTGTTTGCGTGCTTTATCCCACTATAATCATGTTGAGTACCATGTGTTTGACAATAACCCCAAGTTTTGTACCTTCAACTGTATGCTTGTTAACATATACCTCTTAGAATTAGATAATTGCTTGTACATATATTGCACTTGAATAAAAGGTAATGTGGATAAGATGATTGTCAACGAACAATATGACTTCTATTGAAAAAAACCATGTCTCTTCCAGATTTTTATTGCTACATAGTCCCTTAGACTCCTAACTCCTAATCCCATAGTGTCTTTGACAACAATTGCATTGCTTATCATTTTATATGTAGGTATATTAGATTCTCCAATTATTTGACCACACTATTTTTTGTATACACCAATCTTTACTAATAGACATCTTCATTTAGTTTGTGGCCATTAATAGACATCTTTAATTTTATATGTAGGTCTATTACATTTTCTGTTCATCAAAATTTTCTAGTCAACATGTATGGTAATAGCTTACATGAGATGTTTGGATTTCTGTTGGCACGTACTAGTAACCAATGTAGAAACCTCATCCCCTCGTCTTTCTCAAAAATATCTTGCACTTCGTAGTCTGAAGTCTGAACACGGGAAGGAGGCATTTTCACTCTTTTAATACTATGCATGCATGTCATGTGTTGGGTGAAGCTCTACCCCTTTTCCTTTTCTTATTCTCATAGATTCATCATTGATGGTACTTGATTGTAGGTGGAACCAAGCCAGCAACAGTTGACACTGGAGCTACTGTTTACGTACCATTGTTCATAAATATTGGCGATCAGATTATGGTTGACACAAGAACCGGGCAGTATAATACTCGTGCCTAATTAGTGTTTCTGATAACTTTCGGGCCAAATGTAATTCAACACTTTAGAGTTTTGCTATATATATGTCCATATTGCTTCTAGGCTCTTTTCTGTACGTCAGGGGTTAGTTTTGTGTTCCTGTAGCTGTTGAGATAAACCTGTATGTCTCGGGAATCAGGTGGGAAGATTTTGTAGAATCTTAAAAAAAAAATGTCCAACTGATGCATTTTGCAGAGCTGTATTTTTTTTAGATCTAATGGCTGATTAATGCTGCAACTGAATTGTTGGTAAAACTCTCTAGTGCTTCATTGTTGTGTCCGGTACTATTTGATTGCTATGACTTTGTAGCTGCAAATTCTCCAACACATTTTCGACTCTTATTGATTATTAACCATTGCAGCACGCTGATTCTAGTAACAAAATTTATTCTTCAACAAGTCCAAGACCAAATGTGGGCATCTCTCTACACTCCAGCAGTGGATAAGTTCAATTGTACAAGGCGTAATTCTGGGCGGAAATAAACTGAACACAGTTCCTCTTGATGGTACATGTGATTCGTGTTAATGAAAGTATAGTTATATACTTGGATGCACAAGTACAAGAAAGCAATCAAATTCTTTCGGTTTATAGACATGTACTAATAGAAAAATATAGATACATAGGGTCATTGTGATCTACTTAGCCGAGCAGCCAAAGGTACCTGGTGTGGTATCACACCGAGCTTTAATGCTGCACCATAGATGCTGCAAGCACCAAGTACGTTCCCTTGCTTATTCAACTCTTGAATCAAAATGTTAAAGCTAATTTTGCTGGGAAATTTACCAGCTTCACAAACAAGGACTAAGACAGACAATGCTTGGCTAATCTTCCCCTCATCACAAAGTCCACGAATGATACAATTAACTGCAATCAACCTCGGAAAATAGCCATTGTCCACCATCTCATGCAATGTAATCAAAGCCATATCAATATCTTTTCCAATACAAAATGTTTGGATTACCGTATAGTAAGTGTCAGGAAACACAGAATACTGCCAACTCTTCATTTTATCAAAAACCTGATACACAATCTTCAGCACCTCTTCTTCTTCCCATGATTTCCTACACAAACCCTTTAACATAGTGTTCATCATCCTTTCATCCACCTTCAAACCAACTTCAACCATTTCGCCATAAACCCAAAAAGCTGCCATGAAGTTACCCCAATGCAGCAACCCATGAAGCAAAGTGCTGTAACTGATATAATCAGGTACACAGCCCTTTTCCTTCATCTGCTTCAACAGCCGAATCCCTTTCCTCGGATTACCTTCTTTACAATACCCATTAAAGAGAGCATTATAAGTATAAACATTTGGAGTTAATCCCATATCAGTGGCCTCCTCAAGCAATTCCATCGCCTCATCCGATCTTCCCACCTTACAAAAACCATCCATAACAACATTATATGAAAACATATTAGGAATTACTCCAGACTTTTCTGCATTACCTTTCAAACCCATCAACATCTTATAAGCTTCCTCTACTCTCCCAACAAAGCACAACCCTTTTAAAATACAGTTATAAGTCTGAACATTTGGGTTACACCCAAATTCACCCATCATCTCTAACACCTCAATAGCTCTCTGAACTCTACCTCTAGAACACAATGAATTCACTAATATAGTAACTGTCACTACATTCGGCCAAAACCCGTTTTCGACCATACAGTTCAGAACCCTCTTGCCTTCCTCAGGCTGATTTTTCTTGCAGTAACACCTGATAACTATAGAGTAAGTCCAACAGTCTGGTAATAAGCCATACAGTGATGGCATTTCGTCGAACAGTTTCAAGGCATAGTCAAATTCCTCTGCTACAACTAAACCCATGATCATATCATTAAAATTATCAATTGTTTTGTCCTCACAATGTTCCTTAATCATAGAATCAACTGTTTCAGACCTTTCTTTTTCTGGGGTTTTTCTAATTTTATCAGCTAATTTCATAACTTTTGCTTTACTACTGTTTTCTGGGGTTTTTAATTCAGTTTGTTGTAAGCTTAAAGAAGAGTTCTTTGAAGCAAAACAACATGATTTTATTCTAATGGTGTTGTTAGAATTTGTGATGGTGAAATTGAAGAGTGATTTAGTTGAAATTGATGAAGGAGGATGCCATGAATATAATACTAAAGAATATGGCATGAAGTTTGATGAAATGAGACTAGTTGGCATTATCTATCTAATGTAATGAAGTTTTTTTTTGTTGCAAATACTTGTTAAACCACTAACATATGAGTGATATGACTCACATATTCCTCAACTTATTTTTGCTGATATGAACTTATTTTTACTTATTTGAACTTATTTTTGTTGAAATCATTAATAATTTATTAAAGACTGAAACTTATTTTTGCTGATCTGAACTTTTTTTTGCTGAACTGAACTTATTTTTGCTGAAAATAAGTAAAAATAAGACGAGAAGAACAGGGACTAAGTGTCGCGATTACCCAGCCATCTACCCTTGAACTTTATATATTCTTAAGAGTAGTGGGGTTTAAGAATAAGAAAATAAAATAAATTGAGTGTAAATTTACAAAATGGAGTGCGAAAATCAACATGCAGACACAACATTATGACTGATATCAAATATATCATATTCGTATACAAAATCAATGGATCCCATGAAGAGGAAGTTTACCTATTATCAAACCTACTTTAAACAACAGATGTGAATCGTGAAATAATTACGGAGTACGTGTACACGAGAACATACAATGGTACACTACTAATGCTATGTCCAACTAACTGGTTAGAAAGACTAAAATACTTCTGAATGCTGATAATGTATTTCTCATGTATATGTATCTTATTGTTTCCACTGTTAACTATATATCATTGACAAAGAAGAGTTACAATGTTACATAAATAAACTCTCAATTTCTCAACCTATATATCGATTCATGAACTGTAGTCTCCCACATATTTAATAGGATACAAGGAATTAAGACAACTAAAATCATATAATTTTGGTATCATGAAAATGTGAAAAAACAGTTACAAATTATGCAAACTTATGGAAAAAAAAAAAAAAAATGAATATTCCATGAATTATTCTGGCTAATTACATATACTTAATAATACTTTAATAATGTCTTACAGATTTACTAAACCTTCTCATGTACTTAACATCTTTGCTATTTGGCTTATGTTGACAATGTTGCTCCTGATCATCATTTCTGCTGTTTTTCTTCTTCCAAAACACAGGCCTAAGCAACTTCTTAACCATCTTATGTAACCCGTTACCCCATATTGAACCTCGCTTGCCTTGTTTGACTGGCTGTTGAACCAACGGTGGCATACCCACCCCAAAATGTGCACCAAACATCGAATTCCCAGGCTCGGACAGGCTCCTCCTTAGCATGGCCTGATTGAGTTGAATTTCGACAGACAATCTCTCGAAATCATCAAACAATGTGCTCCTTCTGCTGTCCCCAAAGCCCTTAATAGCCACATCTATTTCATCCATTATGTAGTCACACACACACATATATATATAGTTCACAACTTCACATTTATATATGATTCTGTTTAGCTCTTAAATATACATATACTAGAGTACTACATACTTACATAGTATACACTCTTGTCTTTTTAGAGGATTTTGTGGATACTTTGGTTTACATTGTAAGGCAACCACTGATATGACAATAAGAATAAAAAAGCTGTTTGAAATTGAGTTAAAATCAGCTTTTTCCAATTAGTTATTACAGAACATATATATATAGAGAGGATTCTTTTCTTTACATAGAAGCTGAAATTGTGCATATGTGACATAAGGCATAAGCTAGAATACAATTAAGTACTTAATGTGCTTTATATGTGGCTTTTAACTTCTTTTTCGTAGGTTAATTAAGGATTTAATTAAGATACACTAAATTGAATAAAATCAGTTAACCTTTTAATTTTGTTGCTCTTCAAATTCTCTATATTTAGTTATTTATTTACAATAGACTTTTGCACTTCATCTTCTCTATATTTACTGTGGTACTCCGTATGTTTGTTTTTGCCCAAAGGGTTTTTCCACTAGCGTTTAACATTTATTTTGGAACGAAGGGTGAATTTTACACGGATGTAATGTATATACGACAAAGTATAAAGTTACTTTCGAACTAATATCCACTTCTCATATAATCTATGGTAATATTAATGCAACTCAATAACTCATACGTACGCAAGTGGAGTACAAGAAATTCTTCATAATTGTCTATTACAACCAAGATAACCCTTCTATAAGAAGCACAAAGTCATGCTCAAGATTTTAAGGTTAGAATCAATCATGTTCTTTTCTAAAACCTAGTACCTACTTTTTATCTAGTGATTAAGAAACTTAACCTGAACTAAAGCAAATTAGAATCAAACATGTTAAATTTGACATATACTACAACTCTACAAGGCTATAACTACAGCAGCCCCTCAAAATAAAATAGAGGATGAACTTCAAGGTAAGTTACATAGACTCTTCATTTTACCTCAAGTGCAAAAGTATCGCCCCATGTCTGATACGCGACACTCAAACATGGGTGCGACACTAGGACACTTCATTTTGAGCCAAAATTATGAAAAAACTGTCGAGTCTGACACTTGGACATGTACCAATTTCCGACACTTTGTTCTAGCATAGTTCAGGTAACATAGTTTTGATCACTTTTCAAGTTGTGTACTTATTTGCCATTTTGCCTTACTATTAATTATGTGGGCAAAGTTAATAAATTATGAATTTGGATGTTGTCCTAGGATGGATTATGTTGTTGCATTAATTTGGCAAAGTTGATCCCACCTTCCAATCTTTTTAGCTTAAAAGAAAAGTCCATATCATGCATATAGTGAGTACCCATATAATGATATTTGTTTTCCATGAAAACACGAATATGGCAAGATAGAAGTCATAGAACAGTATTATTTTATGCTTTGGTAACAAGCATATGTAGGGTTAGTTGTAGCATGTAAGGGAAAAAAGGATTGTACATGATGTGTGATGCTTGTTTGAATGAGGAAAAATGAAGGACAAAAGGAGAGCTTAAAAAAAAAAAGGAGTGAGGGATTCTTCGTCTTAATTTAATAAATCAAATCCCTCCATTATGTTAGAGCAATCCCGACTAGATGGTGATCGTTTCTTATATGTTGATTGTCTTAGGGTACTAATTGGATTGGATGAAGAGTTATGACAAGCTGTAGATAGACCTAATGTCGTTAGAAACATAGTGGTCCCATAAAACGCTTTTTTATTTTATTTTATTTGTTTACATATATAAGTCCAACTTTAACGCTAACTTTACAGAAGAATGAGAGAGAAAGTTGGTATATATAGTGCGAGGAAACGTGGAAGAAATAGGAAGGAAATGATATTTTGGACAATTTGAGGGAGCGAATTGAATAGAGAAAGGATTGAATTAATATTTGCACCGGCAACTTGTCTTTAGTCAATATGATAGATGTTATTGATTTGTCTCGTATTTAATTTGTTAAGCAAAGAAGTTGGGTCAACACTTAACCATCAAATAGTAGTATAATAGCCAACTTTCGATGATTTCCTTGTGCGCATGTGCCTATTCCAATCATAGAAATAAAATTACAGTCTAAATATATGGAAAAATGTACACGGATATTTTCATTAAACATTTAAAAATTTGAAAATATTCAATAAAGAAATCATCGATATTGGTTGGAATGTTTTCATTAAATTACTCTACGTGCTGCACAAGGAACGGGAAATTAAAGGATTTGAGGAAATTGTAACATACAAATAAATGTGGGAGGAATGGGGAGGAAAAAGATATTTTTGATGGACTTGCAATGGTATAATTTATCTTATCAAAGTGATAAATTTTATTGATTTGTCCTGTGTCGAAATTACGCGCACACATACACAACAAACAAACAAAAAAGCCTTTGATTTACACTTAACATGAAATTTACGATAACCATTTTTAATGATCTTCATAGTTCTCTACTTCTCCATCCCAATCAAGTTTTTTAGGTTTTTTTATTTTTTAAGTTCAACTCATTTATTATTTTAGTGCGAGATAAACTCTTTAAGTTAAACTGCAACGATTTTTGCAGAGTTATAATATAAATGTTGATTGGGTGAAGTTTTTGATAAAATATAGATGATTTCCTTGTGTGCATATGACTGTGCCAATCATTGAAATAGATTTACACTCAAAATTAAATGGAAACAGATACACGAAAGAAACGAGACAACTGATTAAAATTTCTAAGATATACGACAAAGAAATTATCATTCATATCTATTAGAAAGGTTTCATTCAATCACTCTAACAACTTAGCAAGATGGAGAAAAACTTTCGAAAGTATATGAAAATACGAAAAGGTTGGGTAAAGTTATCATAAAATAATTTATACTCATATTCGGAAAAAATACACGGTTAAAACTAAATAAAATATTATTGATCTAATGCGTACACAAGTGTTATATATTCATATTAATATCCAATACTTATACGAAAGTCGACTACTTAAATAATTTATCGAGTATTCAAGGTTACCTTGGTTAGAATTCGGCTTTAGTTTGCTAGAAAGTGGAAAAGGTAAATTTATTTACCATGGTAATTAGTTACATAGTTAGTTAGTTAGTTAGTTAGTTAGATAGTTAGTTAGCCTAAGTAAGTAATTTATGCAATAATACAAAGTGTATGTATAAACTTCATTATCAAATAAAGCACTCTTCTTTCACTTTCGTCAAACATTTTCGACGAATTAATTTGATTTATTTCGCAATTTCGTAAACCCAAATTTTTTGATTACTTCATTATAACAATTTTCTTTCAATCACCCAAACAAACCCTAATTTTATGCAATCATAGTTAATTCAATTTCCGCTGGTTCTAATTTTTGCATTCGAAAATCAAATTATCACTTGATCCAATAAATTTGTGATTAATCAACAAATTAGGTTTCTTTATCTCGAGAAATTTTGAATTTTAAGTATGATTTTGAAGCTTTTAAGTTGGGATCTTATCTTCGGCAATTAGGGTTTATCTGAAAAAAATCAATTTAGGGATTTTTTCGCCTTTCAAAAATGGGCAAAAATGTGATTTTGAGTACAATTATAGTGTTTTTAATCATTGCAAGTGTTTCAGATGCTTCATTTTTGTCGAATTTCCGGAAATTAGTCGCTTCTTCGCCAAAGGAAGATCATCAAAATGCATCAGTAAATGTAATTCTCTTTTAATTTTTGTGTTTTTGTTGTTAATTTTTTGTTTTTGGAGCTTAATTTTCATGCAATTAATTCATATTTATGTTTTTTAGTGATATTGATTGTACATTTTTGCATTTTTAGATATGATATACTATGTTATTTTGATTTTGTAGTTTGATTCTTTTGATTGTAAACATTTAAATTTTGAAGCTGAATTACTTAGGATTAATTTATTTCTTAATTGAATTATATGAAAATTATTCATAGATAATCCTTATATTTGATGCAAATAATTACTTCTTATTTGTATGAATTGGATTTTAAATTTGTTTTGTTTGATTTCTATATTTGAAAAGTAAATCTTTAAAGCTTAATTAGTTAATATAAGCCCCAATAAGGAAAGAAAAACTAAGAAAGCTAAATGAGCGAGAATTTGTTGAATTATGCATATGTCTTGGATTGGTTTTTTAATTATGTATATTTTGCATTGGTTGGAGCTGAATTTGATGATGATTTTCGGTGTGATATTTAGGGTTCTCCAATTCCGAATCCGAATTTACCTGATAAGCAATCAAGCTTAGTTGGTGGTGAAGAGAAGGGTGCAAAGGAGCAAAACCCGCCTCCTCTGTCTTCTCCACCTGTAGTTGAGAGTGCTAAGGATAAGAAGACGGCAAACAGTACAAATGTGGCACCATCACCGTCGCTGCCAACTGATGCTAAAACACATAATAATGAGACTGCTCATAAGGAAAATGTGAAGGAGAATAAGGAAAGCATGAAAGAGAAAGAGAATGAGAAAAATGAAGAGAAGGAAGAGCAAAAGGAGGAAGAGAAAGAGAAAAAGGAAGAAAAGGCCGAAGAGAAAGAGGAACAAAAGGAGGAACAGAAGGAGAAAGAAGAAAGAAAAGCCGATAGGCCTGTTGCAAGTGTCGAGACATGTGATGGGAAGAAAGGGTGTGATGACTTGAAGTCAATGACCGCTTGCATCAAGAGTTTTGATCATGGTAATTTTTGGATTAATTTTGTTTCTAAGCCGTTATTATTTATATGTTTGACTTCTACTTCTAAAAATAGGAAAATTCCCAATGATGGTCTTAACTTTTACAAATTATTAGTGGTTGCCAAAGTTTTTTCAAACTTATATTAGTTTGAAAGGAGAAATTTAGTCAGTATGATGGACTCCTCATAGTTCAACCTTATATTGAACATCTAAACTTTTTCGCGCTTGAAGATAAACAATATAGGGCTGCCATTGACTTTTATGAAAGTTCAGCGTTACAAATGAGTTTTTGTAAAAACTTAAGTACCATGCAAATCAAAAAAGGTTGAGGCTACCAACAGAATTTCCCTTAAAAATATTATTGATTAAAAAACTTATGTTTCCATGTTAGTGGGTGTTTTTAAAGTAAGGTTTGCTCAGTTTTCGTAGTAAGAAGGGTTCTGCCAAATTTTGTTACTTGATAAAAAAAAAATTTGTTAGATGGCTAGTAATCAATGTTTGCGCTCCTTTTTTCAGAATGAATTAATTTTCTTCCATTCAACCATGTTGAGGGTTCTATTCTGATTAGTCAGCAACTCAATTATATAGGATAAATGCACTTGGATCAATGAATGATACATAATAGATGTCAAGATGTGTAAGCAAATTAGATTGTTTAGGATTATATGTGGAACGTCCAAAACTATTGATGGTAGGGTTACATAATTTTCCAATGAGCACCGAAGTTCTTAAGCAAAAGTTGATAGAATTATAGAGTGAAGCAATACATTAGAAGATAAGACTTGATTTTGTGACTCATATTGATGTAATTACCAATTGGCTTTTTGGATTTTTAGTACCTTATTTTTTTACAATTTTTGAATTTTAGTATCTTATGGTTTTTTTTTTCTAATTTTAGTACCTTTTGTTTCAGAAAATCGCAAATCTTAGTACCAACGGATTCCGTCACTATTACCATTAAGTGTGGCCAATGTAACAAATTAATGTTATTTACACATTTTCCCCCCACTAATTAATCCATTTAATCTTCAAAATCCCCAATTTAACCTTAAACACCTCACTAATGCAATCTTATTCATATCTTTCTCCCTCTTCTTCAACACCTAATTGCATCTATCAATGAAGCCACCTTTAATTTGTCAATTGTCATAGTGCATTAAACTGAGCTAATTTGCAACTTTCATCTTAAACTCAACACAAACAAAAGTAAAGAGTAGATAGATGTAACAAGTTGCTAGGGATGTTCAATTAGAATTCACCACAAATTCAGAGGACATTAAAAGGGTGAAGTGGTTCTTTCTGCAATGTCTCATCCTTACGGTAGTCATTTCAGAGATATGGCTTCTGGTTATAGTATAGGGGGTTGAAAGAGCAAAACAATACGTACCACAAACGAACTGCAAATTAAATCCCCAACTCAATTGCAAAATCCCCAAATCAATTGCAAAATCCCCAACTCAATTATGAACCCTAACTTTAAAATTCATCAATGAAATTTGTATACTTATCTCAAGGATTGCTAGGGAAGTAATGAATTTTACTCGGAAAAACAAAAAAAAACAAATTTTGAAAGTGAAAAATTAAGATTTAATTGGGTTCAAATGGAAGAACATATATACATAATATGTGATTTCGAAGAGATATAAGAGGAATAAGTGAAGAAATGTAAAATACAGTCGTAAGTGGGACCCACTAAACGATTTAATTGACAGAATCTGTCATATGGTACCAAAATTTGTGTTTTGAGTAAAAATACGGTACTAAAATCTAAAAATAAAAAACAAAAACATAAGGTACTAAAATTAAAAAACTGAGAAAAATAAGGTACTAAAAAACAAAAATGCCTTACCAATTCCAATGAAGACACAAATTTTATCAAGCCTTTGCATCTCTGTCCAGTCTGAACAACTGATTTGTGGTGTTTAAAAAGTAATTTTTCTGAACAATTATTTGTTAAAACTTCTGGTTTTGGTGCATAAAACTTGACCTGTTTTTTTCGGGTTAATGTGAGTAGCATGCGCTTGACTTCCCTGGCAGACTAACATGAATTCTGATGGTCATGATTAGCATAGAAACTTCAGGTTGGCATTAATTACTTTTGCAGCGAACTCCTAAATTTATTTATTGTGGCTCATAGAAGGTATGGTATACATTGCTCAATCGTGTCTTTTGCTGATTTTTGGGTTTGTACTATTCATATATGGTATACAAATGAAAATTATTGATGACTGAAACTGGTAAGAATGGACTAAGATTTCGGTACCTTCAACAAGTCTGAGCAAATTAGGATATTGTACATATTATAATAGATACTACATCAGATCTTTAACGTAAAGCAATGTTTTTCCTGGATTGCTAGTTTGCTACTGAGCCTACATAAGATGTGGTCTATATTAGGTTATTGCTTCACTCCACCATGGAAACAGTTCGCTCTTAGGGCAGGAAAGGTACCCACCTAATGAAATAATGTCCATCTTATTGATCTTTGTTAAACTCAAGTTTTAAGTGTTTCCATAGCTGCGAAGTGTTCCAATTTTTGATGGATTGTCATCTTGTTGGATACATTTACAATCTGTTTAATAGATTGTATGGAAAGTAATGGATACATACCTACGGTAGTGATTTGGCCACCTCGGAATTTTTCTTGCTATTAGATGGAATAGAAATGTGTGAAGAAAAAGACATGTTTTGGGATGTGACTTAGTTATCAGCGTAATGAACATAAATTTCCATTTCAAATTACACATGATTTTGTTGCCTTTATAGTCATTTATAATTGCTACCAAATGGGGCTGTATTTGGGAATGTTATAATATAGTTTTCTTAATAATTATTTTGGAACATACTTATGCACCCATTTTATCCGAAAATGGTATAATGAGGAATTGATGAGTTAGCTCCGTAATTTTTTAGTTGCTACAATTTCCGTAACACTTGTCTGAAATAATTCTTCATATTGGGCTAAGTACTTAAGTTACCAAATTACCCTTGTTATTAGTAAAGAGGAAGGATAAAAATACCGCCTCAATGTCCCAAATTCACCATCACCACGTCAACAACCTGCCTAGCTTAGAAGTTAGAACCACTGCCTCAACCACTAAATTGAACTAAAAACATCTCCAGCCACTACAAAAACACCCATTCAAGGCAAGTTTGAATCCAAATCACCAGAAATTCGTAACCCCCACCCCCCCCTGCCCTTCGGGGTTCAAAACCCCAAATCAAACCCCAACCACCGCATCCAAACAAACCCATAACCATCCAATTTGAACACCCATCACCTAGATTCAAACCCCTAAACCACCACAACCCAAATGTATAAGCTTATCCCAAAAATTGAAGAACCTTAAACCACCACGACCCAAAGGTTTAAGGAGAAATCGATAGTGGTGGTGACGGTGGAGAGAGAGGATGAAGATGATGAAGGAAGCGGTGGTGATGGTGAAGATGAAGGTGGGGTTTTTCGAATGATTAGGTTAGTTCATGCTGTTTTAAGGTAAGAGATTAGGTGGTTAATATGATGAATAATCAGATTTAATTTGTTTACTATAAGGGTAGGATAGCCATTTCATAGAATCAAAGAAACCCTTGTTAATAAAAAGAATCGGTGGTAGTATATGTGATAGTGGAAGTTGTGGTCAATCTTCATTTAGAAAGCATTAAATTGCAAGTTAGTATACTATTTAGTAGTTCATATTTCTGTTGAGTATTTTGAAGATATAGCCTCTGTCCCTCTTTGCTTTGTATTGGTAATACATTCAATGTCTATGATGAGTCTATTGTACAAGATACTTGTCATGTCTCAGTTCTAAGTGTTGTTTGTTAATGGCAGACTAGCGGGCAATATGATGGAAATCACTGATGTTGGCTTAGTTGGTAGTCTCAGAAAGTCACATCCCTGCAAGCTTAAGCAGGCTATCTTGCCACCACCACTTTTAGCACCTTTTGAACATCATCTACTAGTGCATGTCTAAACCATGGCCCTTTCTTCTCATCAGTATTTGCCTTTTTTCTGGTTTCATGTCATGGTTTGTCTTCTGATTACTGGCAAAGGCATATAAAAATATTAAATAGGATATGAAAAGATCTGTATTATTTGCAGTGACAGCTGTAGAAACACTTGTATAGAACCCAACCATTAAATTGCAGCTGGAGCCAAAATCTCAGGACTTGATGGCTTGCTTTCATTTAGAGACCATTAAAATTTGGTTATCTTATTTCCTTACGCTGGATACCTTGTCTTGAGACAGAGTAGGCACTTCCATGTGGAGCCTTACATGCCTCATTGGTTTGGTAGGCAATTTGGTTTTTGCCAAGAAATCCCTGGTATACTTGATGTTGTATTGACCTCCAGACTTGTTCTTGTTCTGCCAATCCTAGGCCTTTAGGTGTCACCTTGACCTTTTCATTTCTTTATTTGTGTCTCTAAATTTCTTAAGCCTATATAGCCAATAAAAGTTGGATGAAGTCCCCCTTAGAAGAAAAGAACCTATTTTCAGTGCAGTCCACTCCAGTCCAATCCATTCCAAATGAATAGGCCCTAGGTGGCTTTAGCTAGAGCACTAATTTTCTAACATAAATTAAAATGTATCTGTGAATATTCCCTGCAAGGATTTTATATGATAATTTTTAGGTCAATCAGTGACTACGACCTCAGTCATAAACTCATAATCTAGTAGCTGTTCGACATTTTTGTTTTCTATATGGAGAGCTTTATTTCCAGATATAGTTTAGGTTGGAAAACTATAGATCCAAGATGCTAAACTACTATTAAATGATTGTATCACTAAATATCTAGACAAATTGTTTCCAGAAATGCTCCCAAAGTGACAACCAGTAGATGACTCCAGATATTTTTCATCTTACTTAACTATTACGGAGTAAAATACATCAGAATTCAGAACCAAACTTATCTTCCTTCCACTGTTATACTTCTTAATTGAAGGATGCAACCCAGCTCTGTCAGAGATCATGAAATGCTGAGCTAAAGAGTTGAGCTCTGGATGATAACAATTTTTTATTTGCATCTGCCTTGGTCACATGTTACCTCTTCTTTTCTATGTAGTTTTCGCTTCTGAGACCAACTATTCTACCTTTTATGAAAGATGGGTCTTATTGAATTAATGTTTTACCGCTATTCGAGAGCTGTATACAATTAAGCGGAAACCCATTGAAGTAATGTCTAAGTGTCCCATTATTGATTTATGGTTCATTTGTGTGTCATCCTAGACTAGACTACTAAGTTTAACCTTGGAAGTGAGGACTGAGGATAGTACATGGATTTGACTTCCCAAATTAGACCCTGAAGGCTTACTCTCAACAATTGTTGTTTTGGTGAATCTTACGCTTATGACACGTTGGTGTAGTTTTCACTTTTCTGGTAAAGGGTAAGTATAACAGACTAAATGCAGTTGCAAGAAAGGTACCAATATTTCTGACTTTCAGCAATGATCATTTTTAACAATTAGGAAATTGTGTAATTTGATAAAAATTTCTTTGCACAACAATCTAAATGCACATATTACTTTGCCATATTGTTTGAATCTATTTATTAGTATCCAATGAAATCAATTGTAGTGGAATCAATTAGGGTCATGGGACTTTAGTATTTAAAGTGCTTTTTTATGGGATATTAGTGCTTTCAACTGATATGGGTTTGAAAAGAGCCAAAGAAGTTTCATTCTGTTTCATTGTAACTTGTAACAGATTCCAAGCTGTTGGTCCTCCTTATCCACAACAAAGGTGATAGTAATTTGAAAGTGGATCTCACTACGTCATCTTTAAGAAATAAGCACAAGGTGATAAATATCCGAAAGCGTCATGATAAGCAGGTAAGCTTATACATATATGTTTTACTTTGGTCATTTAAATTTTCAATAGTGAAGCCAGTACAATCAAACTTTCAATGAGTGCAAAAACCAATTGCTGGGTTCTCAACTGTTAGGAATTTGGGATCATTTTCGTGACCAACTATATTTATAACTTTTGTGTTTAATGTTTTGAAGTTCTGTGTAGTGTCTTTTATGTTCATGGTGAATGATAGTATTTAACCTCAAAGTCTCAAGTAATTTTTATGTTGCTGCTGTCAGAATATGCATAGTTTAGGAATCTTGTGGAGATGTGTTGAAGTTTGAATAATAACTATTGTTCAATTTTTTAAAATGAAAATATTATCTACTTTGTGAGGAAATGTTAAATTACAGACTTTGTCCTGCCTATGTATCTACTTAGGTTAATGTGTCACTTGCTGATAGTGGAAGCTATGATGTCACTCTAAATGCGGGTAACGGGCATTGTGTGCTGCATTTAGGCGCTCCTGCATCTCAAGGAAACTTTTTCCAACAGTTTCCTTCATATACCAAGTTTATGACTCCCATATATGGTGCTTACTTAGTGTTAGCGATAACCTTAATAGCTGGAGGGGTGTTCGCCTGTTGCTGCTGGTTCAGGAAGAGGAAAGGACAGCGTGACATCCCATACCAGGAACTCGAAATGAGTATGCCAGAATCAGCTGTTGCTGTTGAATCAGCCGAAGGATGGGATGAGGTTTGGGATGATGACTGGGATGAAGAGAATGCCGTTAGATCACCTGGAGGTCATAACATTTCTGCGAATGGTTTGACATCACGAAATTCAAAAAAAGATGACTGGGAAGACTGGGATAATTAGAAAAGTTTGGCCGAGCGTAAAATGTTGGAAAGTGGAGTTTTGCATAGTGAAACATGTAGGGTTAGAAAACCCTTGTTATAGCAAGTACCTTGTGTTTACATATATAGTTGTGGTTTATAGTGAAAAGCAGCTTCGAGCTTTTGACAATTTTGACCCCCCCATGTATATGCAAAAGTTGATTCATCAAAATTTTGACAGTTCCTTATTCTTGTATCAGTGTCTCAATGTATTCTTTTGACTTAAGAGCTACTCCTCAGTGGACCATGCAATCGTTAGTCCTTGCTGATTTTGATTGCTTTATTACTTCTTTTTTCTGCACAAAAACATGTTTGTATGTCCACTGTGCTCTCTTGGCACCCTGTCTTGTAATTATGTGCTCAGAAGCTTTTGTTGCTTCTATGTGTTAGGACTAGTAGGTGATGCCCCTGAAGTTGGATTCTGTTATTGATCTTATCAGAATACAATTCATTTTCACTTCTAATCGCAAAGCATGCGTTATTAGCATCTCCGTCAAGGGAAATGATTTTGACAGCATACTTCTATACTCTACTCACAAAGTGTCAAAATTGATGACTGATATGAGTATTGTACTATAACTTATAATCCTCCTAATAATTTTGTTAATTGTCGCATTATGTGGCCAAAACAGTACCTATAACTTATAAGTTGGTCTCAAATGTACTAGTTTTTATTGTTGCTAACTTAATATCAGTATACCACACCAAATTTTGTCAGTTGCTTCAAACATACAATCAGAGTTTTATAGTTCTTAATTATGTCAATTTCTTATCATTAACTCACATAAAAGTAGCTAACCAAGTATAAAAAGATCAACAAATCTCGAATTAAGTCTAATCGTCTCAATATGTTTCCATCAAACCCCTAAAAACATCCTTTAAAACGCGAAATATTACTTATTGATATAACTAATCCACCCTCAAAATTTTGTGTATCATCCTTCAAATTTATGATACAAGAGAAAAATCATTACAAATGTGGTGCTAGTGCTACTGCCTACGTGACCCCATTTTCATGTAGGAAAAGCAACAACACTTTCATTTCATGCACTGACCACTCCACCATTCACTACAACGCCACAATCATAGTGCTCTTCTATATAATTTCCTTTTCAAAAATTTGAATAATAAATAATTTTTTATTAAAAATAAAATGTTAAACTTTTTATTATTCTTATTATTATTTTTTTTTTTAAAAAAAGGAAAATAATATGGCATTTTCTGTAACATATTGGTGGGATATATTTTGTTTTTGATATCTTTTTTCGGTCAACCGTACATTTAGTTGAAAGTATACACCCGTTGACAACTTGTATACTCCGCTATTGCAACCCTCCTAAAGTATAATACTGAATTATCGTGCTATTTTTTTCCTTAGACATCTAACTGTTAGATATGCGATATGCCGATATCCCTCCAAAAAGCCTCAATGGTGCAGAAGTCATGAGCATGTAAATGTAAATGAGGTCCCCTAATAGTAGAACATCATTTGAAATGAGCATGAATAACTTCAAAACTAAGTTGCAATTATTGTGTTAGTCAACCTTCTTATTAATAATAAAAAAAAAGAGGAAGTTACTTATAACTTTGTTAGTGTTGGAAGTAATAATGAAACAGCGTAAAGGTGAAGGGAATTCGCATGCATCAAATTAATTAATTTACTTATACAGCATGCACTACTTTGTATGTGACTGCATGGTTACGGCGTGTGCTGTATGTACTTATTGTATTGTGTTTTCTGTGCATCCAAACATGGCCTTAATTTGGTGTTCCTCTATAATTCAAATTTCCCCTGCTTTTGTTACTCATGATTTTGGTGGCTTCAACTTTCAAAACATATTTTTTTATGACAATTTTTTTTTTGGTAGACATGAGCAAGATTTGATATTGATTGTTACATTGTCCGGCCTAGTCGATATGTTATACCGAGTGCTTAAGTATAGAAATGAAGTATGTCAGGATGATACGGAGAAATTCCTTTAATGTTAAGGTAGTGAGTAGTTATGCATTTGCATGTTGATTCTTATTGTCGTTATGATAAAGGAATGTGATAGTTTCTTTCTAGATATCCTAAAATAGTATATATGTTCGTGCATTATGGAATAATACGGAATATGAAGCAGTGGCTTGCATAGTATCTCGGACTAATGTAAGTAGTTAAGTATATGCGTATTTTGCTTGTAAGAGTACACTGATGCATTCCAAAATCAGTGATTTATATTGAATGTTAAACTAAGCTTGGACTAATGTTAAACCGATATGCAGTGTTCATGAGTTGTGAACTTGTGGTGGAACTGTTAAACACATTGCTGACTGACAGGAAACTCAAGGATAAACTGGATAATATGTCAAATACTAACAATTTCAAATGTAAAATTTTCAGATTAGATCAAATTTGGGGGCAAAAAAAAAATTACATAGCGAAAATTTGAGTATGCTGTATGTAGAAGAAAAATACGCAAAGAACTGCTATATGTGGTGCCAAACACACCAAAAAAAAAAAAACATTACACCAAATGACCAAACAAATATGCCAACAAAAATTGGACAAAAGATGTTGAAAGGCAAATGACAATTTTTTTTTCTATATACCCTTCTTCCTGTTGCTTCACAAGCTGAAACATAAACTAATTAATCCTTTTTGTCACTCAAAAGCCACCATTTACATGCCTTCTTAATGTGGTATAATTACTAATCCTAAACTTGTTCAATCTCCTCATCTCGTCCTTCGGAAGGGCATTGGATGAGCTCTAAAATGTTAACCACTTCGGCCATGTCTGGTCGATTTGATGGGACTTGAGACGCGCATATTAAACCAAGCTTTATTACTGGAATAACTTCCTCTGCGACAAAATTCCCATGAAGTCTTTGATCAATACAGTCCTCAGACTTGCCTTCCTCGAGTGCTCCTCTAACCATCTCGGAAAGCACAATAACATCATCTTCCATGTATTCTACAGGCTTTCTTCCTGTGACAACTTCAAGGACTAAGATGCCAAATCCATAGACATCACATTTCTCTGTTATCTTGACAGTTTTGCAGGCAAACTCGGGTGCCATATACCCAAGTGCACTCTGAATCTTGCTACTCAGAATATAGCGGTCTACCATAGGTAATAACCTTGCCAATCCAAAGTCTCCAACCTTAGCTTCATCGGAGTTGTCAATCAGAATATTCGAGGATTTGATGTTATAGTGAATTATGTTCAATTTATGCAAATGGGCTAGACCCTTTGCCACCCCAACAACTATGTTGAACCTTTGGTGCCACGACAGAGTAGCTGTTGTACTAGGATCTTCATGGAGATGTTTGAACAGACTCCCATTTGGAACATATTCGTTGATCAAGAGCTGCAAAGATGGAGTCCAATAATATCCTTCGAGTGCCACAAGATTATGATGCCTCACTTTCCCGAGCTTCTTGACCTCCCTTTCAAATTCTTCTTGAGACTTGATCAAGCTTGAGATTGTAAGCTTCTTGATTGCAACTGAACGCCCATCTCCTAGGACTGTATGGTAAACCACTCCAAACCCTCCACGGCCTAATTCAGAGTCCTTGTTGAGGAGAGCATGAGCCCCCGTTCCAAAATCAGCTTCACCGGAGAACATAACAAGTTTTCCATATTGTGAATCACTCATTGGAGAACCACTGAACTCATCCTTGCCTGAAAACTCGAGGGGAACAGCTGATTGGTGAGAAGAATTCCTGACATGAAGGTTGAGAAGTGTGATGACCACCACACCAAGGAAAATAAATGCAGCAGCACCAATTGCAATTAGAGCAGAAACACTGAGCACAAGCTTCTTGTGGCGGGAATGTTGGGGAAAAGAGTCATCATCAGAATTAGTTGATGGGTTCGGGTTGAGAACAATAGGCTTGGGGTGGACTGCAGGGCAAGACTCATTGACAACTGACCCACATAGAGATGGATTGCCATAGACAGATGTCAGGGGGATTGAATCGAAGAAACCCCCTGATGGCAGTTCCCCTTCAAGGTTATTGTTCGAGACATTAAAGACAGTTAAGTGGGAAAGACCAGTTAGTTCTTTTGGCAAGCTGCCAGAGAAATTGTTGTGGGACAAATCAGCAACCTCGAGGTTGGTCAGTTTGGCTATTGTTGGCGGTATAGGACCTGTGAGGTTGTTCTGTGAGAGGATTCTGCACATTTACAGTTCAAAAATAATATAAATTCTAGTCAGATACTTGAATTGAACTTCTACATAAACTAAGTTTAAATTGCATCTTCATGTTTATAGATATATTTTTAAAAATTATAGTGCACATATACAGAAACAAATATAAAGCCAATATCATAAACCACATTAACAAGGAAATACTAGTATAACTAAGATGATCACATTTTTAAAGCAATTATCCGAAAGTTTAGCGAAAGCACATCAAAATATATGTAAAAAGATTCATAAGAGAAGACTTACAATGTTGTCAAGGATAAGCAGTTCTTAATTTGAGATGGGATATCCCCAGTCAATCCGTTGCCTTCAAGCCTCAGCTCCCTAAGCGCGAATACACCTCCAATCTCGGAAGGAATGGTTCCATTGAGTGTATTGTAACTCAGGTCAATAACTTGAGTCATATTCAATTTATCCACACTTCTAGGAATCGATCCTACAAACAAGTTGCTTGACATATTCAAGAACTGCAAGCCTCTAAAGTCTGTAATCTCATCAGGAATGACACCAGATAACTGGTTCGACGACAAGTCCAGAACCTGAAGGCTCTGATAAGAAGGTGCATTTGCACTGAGTGGCGGAAACTCAACACTTCCCTTAAATTTATTACCAGACAATGAGAACTTCTGCAACCCCATCTCAAAAATCCAGTTTGGCATTTTGCCTTTCAGCATGTTAAAGCTAACATCAAGAGCCAAAAGATTATCACAGTTCATCAAAGACTGAGGCAATCCACCTTGGATTCCATTAGATGATAAATTCAATTCCTTCAATGACCTCATATTCCCTAAAGTAAAAGGAATCCTCCCAAAGAATCGATTCGTCGAAAGATCCAAACTTTCAAGGCTTTCCATATGCCCAAACCAATTAGGAACTTCCCCACCAAGTAAATTCCCATTCAAACTCACAGAATTACACATTTTAAGCTTTTGCAATGATTCAGGAATCACCCCAGAAAACGAGTTCTCACCAAAATCAACCACCTCCAACTGTGAACAACCTCCAATATCTTCTGGTAACAAACCAGTAAATGCATTTTTCCTCAAACTAACAACCCTCAAACTATACATTTCCCCAAAACCACTAGGAACATCACCTTCCAACAGATTATCAGACAAATCAAATACTTCCAATCCATTTAGTGACCATATCTTATCAGGCAACCTGCCTGATATCCGATTCGACGACAGGTTAACAGACTGTAATGTCATACAAGAACTCAAATTACCAGGCAGTTCACCAGACAATCCATTATTCGCAAAAGAAACAAACTTCAAAGTCCCACATTGCTCAAACAACTCATTTGGGATAACCCCAGACAGATTATTACCACTCAAATCAATAGAATTCAACCCCCAGAGGTGAGCAAACTCCGGGTTTATCAAACCAGTTAAATTATTATTCGATAACGAAATTTTTCTCAATGACTGTAGTCTTAACAAACCTCTACTAATTTGCCCAGAAAGTGAAAACCCATCTAAGGAAAGCTCAGTAACTCTATTAGTTATACCATCACATGTAACACCTTCCCATTTACATGGACTATCATCACTTTCATTCCATGATATTAACTTTGATTGTGGATCTTTTAAACCTGCTTTAAATACTATTAACCCTAGTACATCATCATTAAATGCATCTAAACTTACTACAATATATGGTAAAACAAAAAATAACAACATACAAATTAGTTTTTCATGCATTTTTTTTTTTTTGTTTTTTTTTGTTTTAGCTTGTTTGAAGTAAAGTTTCAATCTTTTCAACTAAAATGCAAGATAAAACACAATGTAAGTTAGCTCAAAGAAGAAGCAAATGCACCCATTTAGAAAAATGCATGATTTAATTTCATGGGGTATAATAAAAACAAGTTTATAACCCCAAAATTGAAGGAGAAAAACAGAAAACAAAAGAGGAAAGTTAAGAATTTTTTTTTATAGCTGAAAATTTAACATACAAACAAACAAACAAAAAACAGGAATTTTAGTTTTTAACCAATTTTTTTAATTTTTGGACAGTTCTTCAAAATAAAGAAGAAAAAAAAAACCCAAAAAAAATAAAAATATGAGAATGTATAAAAGTGAAGAAAATGTGAGAGAGTGCCAAAATGGAAGATTGATGAGGGAGAAAAGAAAATTGGAATGTGGGACAGTAGAAGAGAATAATTTGGAGAATGCAACAAAAGCCTTTTATAATTATACTTTAATTAAAGCATAAAAATTAAAAAAAAAAAAAAACATAAAAAATAAAATACTCTCTTGGTTTTTTTTTTTTTTTTTACTCGCTACGTCAAACAAAAAACTGTGACAGCTTTTTTGATCCAATATAGAAAGTAGGAAGGACAAAGAGAATAATAAAATAAATTAAAAACAAAATGGAAGTTTGTTGAGGAGTAATAAAGATGAAGTATGTCTACTACTCAGTCTACTGGTACTTTGTCATTGGTAGTGAAGAAGAAGACAGATATAATATTATAATGAGTTTCTTTTCTGTTTTTTTTAATTAAAAATAAAATATAATAAAATAATGTTTTTATTTTTTATTTTTTATTTTTTTTAATTTTGGTTATGATAAAAGGAAAAGGGAAAGAGGAAGAGAGTGGACTTTACAGTTAACACAGCATACGGCGTAAAGAACGCCAAGAAGTGAAGTGGGGGTCTTAAATTACAGTACAAATTATTAATTTTGATTTTACTAATTTCTTTGTTTTTAATTGCATTATTATGTTGTGTGTTTGATGATCTATGCATGAGAATTTCTATGATTTGCATTAGTTAATCCGTATTTAATTTGTATAAATTTGCAATTAAGTGTATAACGAATGATTAACGCAAGGTTTTGTTCTTGTTAACTTATTATTGCTGAATTAAACTTATTTTTATTTTTACTTATCTTATTAAGATAATAAGACAAGTAGAATAGAGCGTATGTTCAACTAATAACTAAAAACATGACTTACATAATTAGTTGAAAACTTTTATTATTAACTTCATCATAAATGATGGAGAATGATATATAAAGTCTTTAGGGTTGTATATACAAAAATTAAAAAGGAAAAGTTTTGCATTAACTAGAAAAATTAATTGACATTTAAATTCTCAGAAATGTAATTGATGTAAGATTAAAATGTCTTGAGGATCAAAACTCAAAAGCTATATAACTTGGACTTTATTAAAAGAATTTGACATGAGTATGTGTCTAAGTGTCAAACACGACCATTTTATGAATCATTTTACAAGTTATTAGTTTTAAAATGTAGTGTTAAAGTATCACCAATGTTCAAAGATCGAGTGTCCGACACAGATACTTGAGATCAAATAAAGAGTTCGAGTATCACAGCTCAAAAGCGACACGTTTGAATCATTTTTCCAAAAAAAAATAAAAGAAAAACAAAATTAAGGAATTGAATTAAATTATGTTTGGTGGACTTTAATGTCAGGTAATCAGAGAAAGAATTGAATGCTAACTACAGAATATAATTAATTATTGTTCATAGAAGTAATTACTTCTTCTTAGTAGAAGTAGTATGTGTTTGGTCAAACAAGAATCCTCTGTTTCACATGCCAGTCAGATACTTTTGTAATGAGCTAGGTATCGAGATGGTAACTTACTAACGTCAAAATAGAGGCATTACTTTGAAGTATGAATTACTCCTATAATCAATTAAGACATTGTTTATGCATTAATTTCAATCTTTTTTGTTTTACATATGTGTGAAGTAATACGTTTTGTGTCGATTTTGTTTGATTCACTTCAACGGCCATTTTTCAAATATCAAGTGGGTTTTTTTTCCTTGTGGTCGTGATCTTATGTTTTGAGATAGTAAAACGAACATATTTTGTAACTTTTTATTTTTTATTAAATGAGTAACTATTCTTGTGATCTCATCACTCTCATGTAATTCATAATAGACAACTAGACACGCTCTACTATTCAAAGTTATTATCTCTCGATTTCATAATTCTTTTACAATTTAAACGACTATCTCCAACTCAATTCAACCTACATTTTGATTTTTTTTCTTAGTCTCAGTAATGACTCAATGTCAAAATTAAATCTTAAATACTACGCATATAATCTTGTAGATTTGATCTTGTCCTACTAAATGAGTTGATGACATGAATAAGTCTATGTAATTTGTTTTAAATGTCCACCAAAGCAAAATCCCTAAATATATTGAAAATTCTATGGTGGACAATCCTATATATATCATTAGACAACCATCTATAAAAGTCATCAAGAAGCTCGTTGCTCTACTTAAAATGTTTTAAACTTCCAAATCAATAGATAAAATCATTCAATGTACATAGATAAAATCATTCAATGTACATAGATAAAATCATTCAATGCACTTTTCTGTAATCCTTATTGAAGATAGCTACTCAACATGTTTAGTGGTTTGTAAAGCATGTGAAATTTCGCTTTCTTGATACACTTTCTTGAAATGATGATCTGTTATTCTGTTTCATGTGATTGTAACAATTTATATTTGAATAGTTTTTTATGCACACCTTTAGCTTTCATAATTCCCTACCCAACTTTCAAAATTTTTATCCCCCTCTCTTTCTATAAATTCCTTTAATTTCATATACTACCTTCGGATTATGTTAGTTGCAATTATTTGACTTTTTTTTTTATTTTATATCAAACTGTTGCCACTAATATGATCAAAGACAGGTATATTTAACTAAATATATTAATTCTATTTAAATTTTCGAAGCCTTTTATCAAAGGACATAATCTTCTTTTTTCTTATCAATGTACTCCTTTTAATGAAAATACAGAGTATTATTATTATGGAGTGTATTTTTTGTTAGACATTCTTTGAAGAGTTTTTTAATTAAAATCTCTTATATTCTAATATATAAATTTAAATAACCAAGTTTGCAATATTTTTGTTAATGCAAGTATTGTTTTCACTTTTTAGACTAAATAATTAGATATCCGACATGAGTGTCCCACCTTATGCTTCCATATTTTTAACTACCTAAGCTAGTATGTATTCGATATTAATGATATAAAATGTGCATTAATATAGAAAGTATGCAAATACGAAAAATTTAGTATAAGGGACTAGCTACAAGTCTACACAAGTGAAGTGAAGTGAAGTTGAGAAATTAATAATAATCAAAACTAGAAGATCCATATCAATATATCATATGCATAGAATGTACAGTAAAATCTATATATATCATCATTTGGTAAGACCACACCACACTCATGATGTACACCACTATGTTTCTTAAAGTGCTTTAAAAGTGCACTCAAAACGTCTTTATTTCTTGGTAGACCCAACCTCCCTCTAATGTAATTGTAATTTATGAATCTTTCACAGTTATTAAATCAAAATTCTTACGTCAAAAGTTGTATTTTGTAATCATGTAACAGGTAATGTTATTCGTATATATACCATAACTAATTCTCATGCAAAGAAATATGAGTAAAATTAAGAATCATAACAATAATGGCTCATGGGGAGCAGTAATTGTGGATGCTTCAAGTGTGAGGGTCATCTTGTAGGCAATTGCATGTATAATAGAGCTTCCAATTATGAGCTTGTTGGACCATCGTACTCGGATTATATTATTAGGTGTACACCTAATTCGAATTGTCCGAAACACACATTTAAGAAGAGGAATGAGGATGATGATAAAAAAAAAATCCTCCCAAACATATGTGGTGAGTCTCGAACCCAAATCACAACCTTGGTATTCGAGTGGGGGACCAGACTACCGGTGCACCAAGGCCACAAGCTCTACAATCTTTTCTTTGGAGAACAATGAGGTGTGTTTCAATGTCACATACGCACATGACACATTGAGTATTTCTATTACTTACTACTACGTAGCAATTAAGAACGATCAAAATTACGCAAATTATTAATAACTTACTAAATAAAGTATTCTGTATACATAGTATTCATTTTTCACAAATGATTTATTTGTGCATTCAATTGCTCATAATATCTCATCATATTTTATTTTTTATTCTTTTTTTTTTTTTTG
>PYUH01004034.1:146800-175296 GCA_016808085.1 Suaeda aralocaspica | reverse complement strand
AAAAAAAAATCCTCCCAAACATATGTGGTGAGTCTCGAACCCAAATCACAACCTTGGTATTCGAGTGGGGGACCAGACTACCGGTGCACCAAGGCCACAAGCTCTACAATCTTTTCTTTGGAGAACAATGAGGTGTGTTTCAATGTCACATACGCACATGACACATTGAGTATTTCTATTACTTACTACTACGTAGCAATTAAGAACGATCAAAATTACGCAAATTATTAATAACTTACTAAATAAAGTATTCTGTATACATAGTATTCATTTTTCACAAATGATTTATTTGTGCATTCAATTGCTCATAATATCTCATCATATTTTATTTTTTATTCTTTTTTTTTTTTTTGGTGCAAAAAAGAGGCAAGCATCAACAACAAAGCAAAACAAGAAAAAGCAAGAAAAGAAATTAAAACTTAAATATCTCATCATATTAGGTGTTCCTAAATGTCCTAAGAAGTAAGAACTATCAAGATTTTGTTATACCGAGTAAATTAAATGTTATATATTTATGAATCATCTCCCATAATCCCATCCAATAACGTTAATAGGTTATTAGCCATTTAGCCTTACGGTAGTTGTTATGAACCAAACTTTGGTTGAAGTTGTTGTTATTGCTTTGTTGGACCATTTTTTCACAATTCTACATAAGTAAGCAGTACCATAGTTGTTAGTTCTTTTCTATGAGGTAGGCATTCCATAACAACTTAGCAAAGTTAGCTAGGCTTCCTTGTGAACGAATTTAACGTCTCACAACAATGCCAACCTACAATATTTTCACTGGTAATTGAATACAAACAATACTTTGGGTTGAGAGAGTAGAGGATAGTTCCATTGGTTAGAGCTTCCATCTCAATTCCACGATATCATGAGATTAAATCACACCACTTGCCCCTGTGACTCCCTAATACATTAATTTAAAAAAATAAAAATAAAAATGGGTTGAATTGAAATATTATTAGATATTCGGACTATAAGAAAATATCATAGAACACAAATCTAGGTTTTAGTCTACCATTGGTACTATGTGATGGTCTATGGCCCAAACAAGTATTAGATTTGTGCTGTTAAGGCCCATTCAACAAGATTAAGAGTTCTCCGATATTCCAACTCTCCTTCCTAAATAGGAAGGTTATTCATCGTTTACAAAATCTTTATGAATGTCTAAAATATAACCTTATTTTCCGTTTTTTCCCTTATCTCACAAATCATCACCGTGCCATCACCCTACCACCGCTCATTGCACCACACAACCACCTAACCACCACTCGCTCACCACACAACCACCTAACCACCACTCGCTCACCACACAACTACCACCAAAAACACCCTTGAATTTTTATTTTTTAATTATAATTTTTATTTTCTTAGAAATTATAAATGCGCCTGTCCAGACGCAAGTTTCATGAGACCTGCATCTAGTCTAGGCGCATGTCTCATTTTCCTTTTTTGGCAAACTGCTCAATAGCACACCGAGATTGCATCTACTAATATTGGATTTGGTGAGTGGAAGTATACTTGGTTTGATCACTTGTTTCTATTGGGCCATTGGCATATCTTCTTTGAATTATACAGAGGTTCATTTCTAGCTTTCTCTTGATATTGCATAATATCCGTAAGAAAAAACAATCTTCTACACATTGCAGCGGCAGTAAAATAATCAACTCTAGAAATCTATTTCATATGCATCCAATGACCCAAATGCTCTACCGTAAGTTACTTATATGTTATCACAACTTAGTATAACAGCAGAGTTGCATCAAGGAGGTTTTTCATAAGTATTGGCCTCTCTGAATTCAGCAATGGCACTTCTTATCATCTCAGCCGCGTGAGGTTGCACAAACAAGTGAGTATTATCAAGGACACGAATAATAAACTTCTGGTTTGCCGGCAACGAAGTGTTCATGCTGATGATGAACTGCGCCATGGGTATGTCGCTAAAGAGTGGAACCCCAAAGGGAAGAAAAAAAGGTTAGACCTTTTGAACAGTGTAAAAGCCAGGAATTTCAAGAGCACATGGTGGCTAAACATATAAATATTAGTTCAGGTCCAATATCAATCATTTTAACATTCTCGCTCAAAAGAGTAAAAGACATTAGGTCAAAAGCAAATTTAAAACATATCATATCCAAATTGTACTTGATAAATGGAAGCAGCCATATCAGAAGCACATCAGGCTTGATGTGATTCATGAAAACCCCCCACTTAACAGGTTTATAAAATTTAGGATTCTAGAGAATGCCAAACTAAGTGAAGATTATTTAAATAATCGCATAAGTAATACAGGCTTGCCAATTTACCATACATGCTCCAAAAAATTACTCGTATAAGATAAGGAAAGTTACAGTACCATACCAGGAAATAAAGAGTCCTTTGGTGGCATTCACCATGATATAAGCAATTCCACAATCTTCACCTACAGCATAGACGATCAAATAGAGTTACTCCTATGGAAATTAGAATATACGCTAAGAAAATAAACACAAAGTAGATATCCGACAGTAAAGCAGATAGTCAAGCAAATATTGCTCAGACATAAAAGATGCAAACAGGATGAAAGCTTGTTCTTGTTACAGCTAACAATCTTTGCTCCTTTTCAACAAGTTTTTCCTAATGATACCTTTCACGAGATAGGCAATCCGAAAGAAAATGAACTACAAGTCTACAACAACAACTCCCTCTAGCAGTTCAGCACCCCAACAACACACAAATCTAGTTCATTGCAAAAATGGGTAGCAGAAAACCCCATTGAACCGGAGGAATCATCAGCTCATTGGTAATGACCATAACTATGAAGAGCGTAAATAGTGCAGGACAATAATAAGAATATGAATGCCAACATGCAAGTCATTGCAATGAAAGCTTTGACAAGACGGAATAAAGAAAAGACACGGTGACCCATGACCATGGCAGTCAATGATTATGCTTTCTTCCAAAACCGTACAATAAATAAAGTGCTAAATAAGTTTAGAATGATTGTATTGTCTAGGAAACTTGGAATATGAACTCAACATCATCGAGTGTAATCTACTTCTATAACACATTAACACCTAGAGCTCCTGAGGAACGCATGTGATATATGACACTGACTTGTTCAATGAAGAAGCATTAACGAATTAATCGTAGCCACTTTAAGGGTTTACAGAACTATGTATATCTATTTAGAAGTGTATCTTTTCGTACATATACTCATAACTCACCAAGATAAGAGATGGTACAAAGACACCTCAAAAACTACATGTCTTGATGCCAACACCCACAGACGCACTCTCTCGTTTTCGTATAGAGCGCTATACCGTTCTATCTCAACTAATAGCACACACCTGCATACCGTTGCCAATATATATACATTTTCATAAAGCTCAAATTAACATTGTTGGTCATGGTCTAAGCCGGACTTCTAGTGGCTTTACATAATAATTAGTAAAACCAAGTTGTAATTTCATCAACGAGAAATCACCCTACCAATTTCACACCCAAGGCATAGAAATTCAGCAGACATTTTCATACAATATTGCCTTGTGACCGACCAAATTTTACTAGCGAAAACAATTTCCATTCAGCTAAAATTTGTAACATCATCGTATCGCTGAGCTAAGAATCTCTATCATTAATTCAATGTGATAAGATGGAAGTAGGAGTTGCAACTTCAAATTCAACATCCAAACAGAGTTTAAAACCTAAATTAAAAGTATCGACACAAAATTAAGGACATTCAAACAAATTATTTTATTTTATTAATTTACTTTTTTCGTTTTTCGCACAAAAAATGTTTCATACTCAAGAAAATCACTATAATTTATCCAGAAAAAAAATTGTTGCTAGTTTGAAGCATATGAAAAAGAAAATCAATTTCTGAAATCAAACTTCAATTCACTAATTTCAACAAAAATGAGCATATGAAATAAGCAATTGGCAATCATTAATTTATGAAATACAAGCAATTAAACAAAAGGCAATGAAATTGCTAATTGAATTTAGTTAAAATTAACAATTAATAAATGAATAAAATTAGAATCGAAATCAAACCTCAAATCACTGTTTTACAAGTTGTTGTAGCTCACACCACCTGAAGTTAGGGCGAATTTTCCGTCGCCACAATCGCCGGCGTTCAGCCAATGCTCAACCCTCTTACGGTGAACTTATGGGGGAGTGGAGATGTTTCCCTCAATAGGCGATTATGATTAATGAATTTTCTTCCTAAACAATTGTTATCGCCCCTATTACGGGCTTTTCTTAAGAACGGATTCATATTTATTTCCGAACCCTCTAAAAACATGTTATAATGGTCTTTTTAACTCAAATCGCCTGGCGTGGTTTATTTTTTAGCCATGCCAACACCCCGGAAGTTTTTGGCGACTTTTTTTTCCTGGATCCCAAAATCTCTAATAAAAGTGGATAATAACCTTTGATTGAAACCTCTTGAAAAGCCTTCTCGGGCTCCACCGTATATTTACCCTATTTTTTTTAACACGTATCATTGACCAGCACATGACTCTCCATGAACGGTTTTGGCCCCTAAAAACCTATTATCGTCCCTCTTATGGAAAAGTTGCCATTTTCGAAGAACTGAAAAACTGCCATTTCCGAGACCCTGTATAAAAACTTATTATCATCCCTCTTAATGCCTTTTCACCCCAAATGGGCCGATCTTGGTTTATATTTTAATCATACGGGCACCCCGTAATGTTTTTGGCAATTTATTTTCCAGGACCCCAGAAACTCGAGAATCAATAGATAGCAGCTTTTTATTCAAGCCTCCAGAAGGGCCTTCTAGGGCTCTGTCTTATTTTTCCTACCACAGGACTTACCAAGATCAGTTTTGACCTCTAAAAGCCTGTTATCATCCCTCTTATGGCCTTTTTTAAAACAGAAAAAATGGCTATTTTCGAGACCTATAAACTTTTTATTCTCCCTGTTAAGGCCTCTAGACCCCAAATCCCCTAGTCTATGATCATATTTTAAACATACGTGCACCCGGAAAGTTTTTTGCAACTTTTTTCTAAGACCCTAGAAACTCAAAAATCAATGGATAATAGTCTTTGATTGAGGCCTCCGGAGAGGCCTTCCCATGCTCCGTCTTATTTTCCCCCTAGTTTTTAACCGCGTGCTATAGGCCACCACGAGACTCCCTAAGATCGGTTTCAGCCCCTAAAAGCCTGTTATCATCCCTCTTATGGTGTTTTTTGAAACAGGAAAAAATAACTATTTTCAAGATCCTCTAAAAACTTGTTATCATTCCTCTTAAAGCCTCTTCACTCCAAATCGCATAGTATGAGTTCATATATTAACCATACGGGCATCCCGAAAAGTTTTATGCAACTTTTTTCCTGAGATCTTGGATATTCAAAAATCAATGGATAATAGCCTTTGATTGAGGCTTTCAAAGAGGCCTTCTCCCTAGTTCTTCGCGAGATGTTCACAAACGTATCGGCTCGTTTGATCCGCTATTTAACCGCGCGATATGGACCACCAAAGGACTCTTCATGATTGGCTCGACCCCTAAAAACCTAGTAACATCCCTCTTATGGCCTTTATTGAAACATGAAAAAATACCTATTTCTGAGACCCTTTATAAACTTCTTATCCTCCCTCTTAAGTCGTTTAAACCCCTAATTGCCCCTAAAAACCTAATATCATCCCTCTTATGAACTTTTCCGAAACATGAAAAATATAGCTGTTTTCGAGACCCTTTGTAAACTTGTTATTATCTCTCTTAAAACTTTTAAACCCCAAATCACCTAGTCTAAGTTCATATTTTAACCATACATGCACCCTGGTAAATTTTTTGCAACCTTTTTATCCAGGACCTTGGAAACTCAAAAGTCAGCGGATAATAGCCTTTTATTGAAGCCTCTGAAGGGTCCTTCTCGAACCCTGTCTTATTTTTCCCCTATCTTATAACCACGTGTTATGGCCCACCACAATACTCCCCAAGATCGGTTTCGGCTCCTAAATGCGTGTTATAATCCTTCTTATGGCCATTTCCGAAACAGGAAAAAGCAGCAATTTCCAAGACCCTCTAAAGTTAGTTATCATCCCTCTTAAGGCCTCTTCACCCCTCTTTTAAACATATGGGCACCCCGAAAAGTTATTTGCAACATTGTTTCCAGGATTTTGGAAACTCAAAAAATAGTGGATATAATAGCCTTTGATTGTGCCTCCGGGGGGCCTTCCTTGGCCTTGTCTTATTTTGCCCCTTTTTTTAACCGGGTGCTTTAGACTTCCAAAGAATGGTTTTCGGACCTTAAGAACTTGCTAATACCCCAGAACTCCGGAAACTCAAAAATCAGTACCCATCTTATTTTGCCCCTTTTTTAAACCGGGTGCTTTGGACTCCCTAAGAACAGTTTTCAGACCTTAACAGCTTGCTAATATCCCTCTTATTGCCTTTTACGAAACAGGAAAAAAAATAACTATATCCAAGACCTTATAAAAACTTATTAGCATCCCTCTTAAGACCTCTTCACCCCAAATCACTTTGTTCGGGTTCATAGTTTAATCATATGGGCACCCCGGAATATTTTTTGCAACCTTTTATTTCGGGATCCTGAAAAATCAAAAATCATTGGATAATAGCCTTTGATTCAAGTCTCCGGAGGGGCCTTTCCGGGACCCTTCTTATTTTCCCTCTGTTTTTTAACCATGTGCTGTGGGCCACCACTAGACTCTTAAAGATCGATTTTATCCCCTAAAAACCTGTTATTATCCCTGTTATGACCTTTTTCGAAACAGGAAAAACAGTTATTTCCGAGACCCTCTAAAAACTTGTTATCATCCCTCTGAAGGCATTTTCACCCCAAATCGCCTGGTTTGGGTCCATATTTGAAGTTTGAACCATACGGACACCTTGAAAGGTTTTTTGCAACTTTTTTCCGAAACTCCGAAAATTCAAAAATCAGTGGATAATAACCTTTAATTGAGGCATTTGTAGAGGCCTTCCTGGGTCCATCATATTTTCCAGGCCAAACCTTAACTAAAAGGATGTGTTCATAGCTCAAAAATTATCAAATCTGGGCGACCAGGCTAGCCGAGTCCAGTTGAACTTTTGATGATCACCTCTGGACACTCTACCCATAACATTACACAACACTAACTCATTCAAGGCAAAAAAACAAAGCCCATTTAATTTTGATGTTCATTCATGAAATAATTCCTTTCTTCAACCTTTCACCAACCTCTCCATCTTCCTTTTCCTCCTCTAACTCACTTTTCTTTTATCTCTCTCCTCTTTCCCCCAATTTCAAATTTTGCAACCACCAAACAACAACACAACGCACTTCATTTCACCATTTCTCCTTAATGCTTCTCTCTCTATCTAACCCTAACCCTAATATCGCCACTCTTCCCCTCAACAACAACAACAAGCTTTCTTCGTCTTCATCAATGGCGTCGTTTTCGTTATCTCCATCTTCAACATCGCTGTTTTCGCTTCATTCAAGATCAATTCATTTGCGCCGAAGAACGGCGTTTGTTGCTCGTATGACGTCTGGAATTAGCTTTTCGAATCGTAATTTGCAGAAGAAGAAGGAGAGATTTTCCGTTGTTTCTTTCGCCGCTTCACATGAAGAATCCGTGAGTTTTTGATTGTTGAATCTGCATGAATTTTGTTGATTTTAGGGTTCATTTGCATGAATTTTGTTGATTTTAGGGTTTCATTTGCTTGCGTTGTTTTGAATTTGAGTTTTCTAGGATTGGTTAGAGAGTTTTTGTTGCTTAATTGATGAAATTATAGTTTGAATGGAATTAAGGTTTTCTAATTGAAAGGAATTTAGTGTTGGATTGAAGAACTAAGGAATTTGATGAATTTGATGCTGCTGTGAATGATTTGATTGCTAAATGTAGCTTAGTTTGTTAAAGTGTTCGAAAAAAGAACTGCGCATTTTGAAGAGTTTGTGTTGCTATTGCTGGTGATTTGATTGGGGAATTTTAGTGTAGTTAGTGACTCATTTGAAAGGAAAGTAGTCTTAAAAAAGGAACTGCTCATTTAGATGAATTTGTTGCTATTGTGAATGATTTGATTGCGGAATGTAGCTTAGTTGATTGCAGTGTATGAGAAAAGAGCTGCGGATTTTGATGTGTTTGCGAGTGATTTGATTGCAGAATGTAGCTTAGTTGATTAGTGACTTCAATTTTTAATTTGAAAGGAAAAGAGAAGTTATCATTTTGATGATTTCGTCGCTATTGTGGGTGATTGGATTGCAGAATGTAGCTTAGCTGATTTGTGAAATCAGTTTTTCAATTTGGTGTAGAACTGTTATTGCGGTAATGAAGAAATGAGACTACTTTTTAGTCTGGTGCTTGCTGAGGAAGGATTATGGGTGAATTCGATGGTTTCATGGTGTTTACTGGGTTATGTGTTTAAGATTTGTGACATGGAGATGGAATGGATGTGCAGTTTTGAGGCAGTTGGTTAGGGATTGGTGATGCATTATGGTGATTAGATGCTTCTGTGTTGTGGATTGGTGATAAGATGGATTTTTGATAAGGGGGTGGTAAGCAAGAAGCTGGTTGTGGAATTCAATGTATTTTGAATTTTTGATGTTGATATTATAGAGGAAAAATGGTTCGCCTATTTGGTGCATATGATCTTGAGGTTCCAATAATATCATTTTGGATGATATACATGGCAATATGTGATAACATGTTAATGAAAATTGAAGAAAGATTAGGGATGCTTGGGAATAGATTAGTGTTCCATGGGCACTGACTCATTAATTCTTAACATTATTTTACTGAAAAAATTCATTCTCGTTAGCACCATTTAGTGCCACTTATATTTCTCTTAACAATTCTTATAAAGTGCCATCCCATATTGTTAAGACCACTTTCTAAAGTGCCATATCATTTCGAGAGATGAGACGTAATTTGAGAAAAGCATATAATTCCTAAGCTCCTAGCTTTTATTAATTTTGTATCTATTTTTAACATTTTGAAAGCTACTTTCTTTATTTCATATTGACTTCTTATGATTTATTGAATGCTTGAAAGTCATCTGAAGGGGAGATCAAGACAGAGAAGAATGGTCATGATAAAGCTGGTGAAGCTTCTCAGAAAGCTTGGGAGCAAGCGCTAGCAAATTTTAAAGAACAAGCATCAAAGCTACAAAGCGTGTCACAAGAAGCTTATGAATTATATATTAAGAAGGCCGATGTTATACTGAAGGACACTGCTGAGCAATTGAAGATTCAGGCTGACCAGGCTAGACAAGATTTAAGTGCTATGTCAATAGAGTTGAGCGAAGAAGGAAGGCAATATCTTGCTACAGCAACAGAAAACTCCCCTGAACCGGTGAAGGATGTAGTGGAGACCTTTGCTTCTGCTCGCGATTTAGATGATTTATCTGAAGTCCGTGATTTCTACATTGGAATTCCATATGGTATGACATTTATTTGGATATTTGATTTACTGTGATGAAATTTTGGGATGTACTTGCATAGTTGCACTTCAGTCATATATATGCATCATAAAATTGTATTTCTGTTACTTGGGAGTCAATAGTTTTGAACTCTTATAGACTTATATTTCAATGCTTTCGAGCTTCTCCTAGCTTAGNCTAAATGTAGCTTAGTTTGTTAAAGTGTTCGAAAAAAGAACTGCGCATTTTGAAGAGTTTGTGTTGCTATTGCTGGTGATTTGATTGGGGAATTTTAGTGTAGTTAGTGACTCATTTGAAAGGAAAGTAGTCTTAAAAAAGGAACTGCTCATTTAGATGAATTTGTTGCTATTGTGAATGATTTGATTGCGGAATGTAGCTTAGTTGATTGCAGTGTATGAGAAAAGAGCTGCGGATTTTGATGTGTTTGCGAGTGATTTGATTGCAGAATGTAGCTTAGTTGATTAGTGACTTCAATTTTTAATTTGAAAGGAAAAGAGAAGTTATCATTTTGATGATTTCGTCGCTATTGTGGGTGATTGGATTGCAGAATGTAGCTTAGCTGATTTGTGAAATCAGTTTTTCAATTTGGTGTAGAACTGTTATTGCGGTAATGAAGAAATGAGACTACTTTTTAGTCTGGTGCTTGCTGAGGAAGGATTATGGGTGAATTCGATGGTTTCATGGTGTTTACTGGGTTATGTGTTTAAGATTTGTGACATGGAGATGGAATGGATGTGCAGTTTTGAGGCAGTTGGTTAGGGATTGGTGATGCATTATGGTGATTAGATGCTTCTGTGTTGTGGATTGGTGATAAGATGGATTTTTGATAAGGGGGTGGTAAGCAAGAAGCTGGTTGTGGAATTCAATGTATTTTGAATTTTTGATGTTGATATTATAGAGGAAAAATGGTTCGCCTATTTGGTGCATATGATCTTGAGGTTCCAATAATATCATTTTGGATGATATACATGGCAATATGTGATAACATGTTAATGAAAATTGAAGAAAGATTAGGGATGCTTGGGAATAGATTAGTGTTCCATGGGCACTGACTCATTAATTCTTAACATTATTTTACTGAAAAAATTCATTCTCGTTAGCACCATTTAGTGCCACTTATATTTCTCTTAACAATTCTTATAAAGTGCCATCCCATATTGTTAAGACCACTTTCTAAAGTGCCATATCATTTCGAGAGATGAGACGTAATTTGAGAAAAGCATATAATTCCTAAGCTCCTAGCTTTTATTAATTTTGTATCTATTTTTAACATTTTGAAAGCTACTTTCTTTATTTCATATTGACTTCTTATGATTTATTGAATGCTTGAAAGTCATCTGAAGGGGAGATCAAGACAGAGAAGAATGGTCATGATAAAGCTGGTGAAGCTTCTCAGAAAGCTTGGGAGCAAGCGCTAGCAAATTTTAAAGAACAAGCATCAAAGCTACAAAGCGTGTCACAAGAAGCTTATGAATTATATATTAAGAAGGCCGATGTTATACTGAAGGACACTGCTGAGCAATTGAAGATTCAGGCTGACCAGGCTAGACAAGATTTAAGTGCTATGTCAATAGAGTTGAGCGAAGAAGGAAGGCAATATCTTGCTACAGCAACAGAAAACTCCCCTGAACCGGTGAAGGATGTAGTGGAGACCTTTGCTTCTGCTCGCGATTTAGATGATTTATCTGAAGTCCGTGATTTCTACATTGGAATTCCATATGGTATGACATTTATTTGGATATTTGATTTACTGTGATGAAATTTTGGGATGTACTTGCATAGTTGCACTTCAGTCATATATATGCATCATAAAATTGTATTTCTGTTACTTGGGAGTCAATAGTTTTGAACTCTTATAGACTTATATTTCAATGCTTTCGAGCTTCTCCTAGCTTAGTCCAACGAATTGGTTTATTTGGGGTTTGTATGTGTGTGTTTTAATTTTTCCTTGATTGTTTTTTTTTTTTTAAATACGTTTTTACATTTGCAGGGGCAGTTCTGTCAGTTGGTGGCTTCCTTAACTTTATGCTAACTGGAAGCGTTTCTGCCATTAGGTTTGGTGTGATCCTTGGGGGTATTCTTCTGGCATTGAGTGTTTCAAGTCTAAGGTCATGGAGAAAAGGCGAGTTCAGTGAGATGACCTTGAAAGGACAAGCAGGTTAGTATCTAAGGACATGGTTTAAAGCGCTATGCTATGCTATGCTAGAAAGTTACATGTAGACCTTAACCTTTGGAAATAATCACCAATTTTGTCTCCATTTCTTGCCTTTTTTCGCCAAGGTGGTTACACTTTCAACGTCTCACCCTGTTTAATATCAATACTAGGACATGGATTTTGACTTTGCTGCTAGTATTTGGTGCTTTGTTTGTTCAAACTTTAGATTGTATCTTAAACACGAAGAAGCCACACATTTCATAAAGTCTTGGTAATTTGTGTAGCAAATAAACTAGAATTTATGCATGCAGGCCGTAAAAACATGTTATATGTTAATTATTATTGCTTTCCTGGTTTAATTGATTGGTTGATGGTTAGGGTTTTTAGCTTTTTTTGCTATGAAGTTTCCTTTCTCAAACTATGAATTTAGGTTGTCATGAAAATCTTATATTCTTATGTGAGGAAAAAGTATTTATCTTGCTAACAGTAGAATTATCTTCCACGGAATCTCTTATTACTTTTGTAACAGTGTTTACCTTTTAACATACTTGATATTTGGTTATGCAGCAATAACCAGCATTCTATTTTTAAGAGACACACGACTTGTCTTTGAGGTAAGATTTGTTTTTTCCTTTTAGTTTCGATTGTGCCTAATTGCCTATGTATATGTCTTCCTGCAAATTCATTATTACTTAAGGTTTTCAAATCTTTAACCTTTGGTTGCAGGGATTGACATTTTTCAGACTAATCAGAATGATATTCAGGTTTTAATCTTACCTTTGAATATTGTGTTCCCTTTTTTTGGTTGCAATTTTGGTTTCCATTTCCTTGCTTCTGACAGACCCATATCCAGTTCTCCTCCCATTCAGCACACTTCACCTCCACCCCCTTGTTTTGCTTGCTTGTATATGCTTCCATGAAGTTAAATATAGCTCATTAGTCGCTATATGATAGGTCTACTGCATGTTGTTGTTTTAGCCGCTTACAGTTTTACTCTCTCCTATAAAATATTGTATTTTATTGAATTATCCAAATTTTGCAAATGAATGTGTTTTTATTGATGGCGGATGATGATTTGCACTGTGGAAGTGATGTGGTCTGCTGTATGTGAAAGCTTATCTTCATAGTTTTTGCTCAATTGTTACTCAAAGTCTAAAATATATTTCTATCCTAAAATATAAGTGACATAATTACATTTAAATTTGGGCTGAGGTACTAATTAATTGACTAATTGATATGCTTGGCTTAAAGACTATAAAATGTGTAGGGAATTTTTTTTCTATATGGACTATGAAGTAATATTTATTGCGCCTGTTTGTGTCATTCTATTTTTAGCTTTCTCATAATTTTGATGCCTATTCTCTCCCACATTGAATACGAAAGTACTATTAGTATCAGTCAAGTGTTGTGCTTATCATAGCAATGAATATCTGAACGCTGTGTACCTCCAAATTTGTGGATGATAAATGGGACAACTGTTTCTGATATTGGATGCATCTTTGCAGTGGGGCAGTTGCAGCTTTCTTTATATATAGGATTACCTATGACAAGAGACAGAGTCGACCAAATGTTGATGGAGAGGCAACCAGTTGAAGCATGGATGAGAAAGGCAAATTCTGTTTTCAGTTGTCAATTTAAGGTCTAGATCCATATCGGCATCAAGGCAGCTACAGTGCGATTGAGAATTATCTCCTATCAACCAGTTGTGTAAGATTGTGAAAAGGTTTAGATCATAGAAAGCAAGGCCAAAGCTAAAAAATTTGTTGTTTTCCACCATGTTTGTATCTTACATTCTTTAGGTTTGTTTACGATAGTATCAACTTCAGGTCTCTCAGCATGTAGTAATAAGCAGGCTGTTGTCATATGTTGTTAGCAGTTGCTGTTGCCTTCCGTAGAACTATGCACAGCATCAGCGATTTTTTTTCTTTTACACCTTTTCTATTTTGTCAGTGCTAACAGCATCAGGCTTTTTTTAATAGAATTATTTAATTCTCCATTTTTTGCAGTTTTGTCAAAAGAAAATCCTATTTTTTTTACATGCTGTTAAGCGGTTTCTTGCTCTTAGGGAGTTACCAAAATGCAGTAATTAAAGAATAAATTGCATACAACTGTGTTGTATTGGTAATGGTGTGTAGAGAATTTTCTTGTTTTGTATATGTTTAGGGAGTTACCAAATTGTTGGTTTCACTTGTAGGTTCTAGACATATGAACAGTTGAGTTTTCTCGGACCCAAATTAAAATCCTCCATAGTAAGATCGCAAATCCAATGACCCTAAAGCATTATAATGTCTGCAAAGTCCTTGATCCTTTCACCTTGGACCAACTCTTCAATATTCTCTAAAATGTCGTCGTTTCACACTTTGATGTTGGAATCCGCTTAATTGCCTATCGTGATGCCACCCAATGTGAGCTGTGTCTGAGACTTACGTTAGGAGATGATGCAGGGAGCCTCCAATCAAAGTTCACACCCTTTGGAGAGCTCGAGGAAGTTTTAGATATTCAACAACGAGATGTTGAAGTTGAAGAGTAAGGAGTATGTTTATGAACATACAATACAAAATTAAAAGTCAATTGTATTCCTTATCTTGTGGTTTTACATCCATATACAAACATGGTTTTTCTTTTGATGGGTTTCTTCATGGATCAACTTTTGATATGAGCCTTTTTGAAAGAATGCAACGTTCTGGCTAACTTTTACTCGAACACAAATCTACGGAAATCTACAAATCATCTTTTGAGCAATGGATCAATTTGATCCACAGCCATATTTGTATTAAAATTGAAGTGATATTTCTTGTGTCCCTTTTTCCCTCATGAATAAGGTACAAGTGAAAGGTATAATTAGCTGCTAGCCTGCTAGGAATCTCATGATACTGGCAGCCGGTGCATCAATGTCTCAGTATTAATAAGGGTCGATGTGTTGCAGATCAACCAGACACCACTATAACCTCTAATAGAGTGAAATCCACCCAAATTCTCCAAATTCATATGTAGTACAAACCTTAATCAGGTCCAATTTGAATCAAGTAGTGAGACTATAAAGAGACTTGATGTAGCTTGCTTTCTCAATATGGATGGATATCAAAACTCCATCTCTTATACATGATTCTATGTACAAGCAAGATTATTTTCAGCTAGAGACGTCATCGAAAAACTAGATCTACAATACTCAGATGAACGACCAACATACTGTAAAATATGTAGCCTGCTATGAACAGATAGATACACAGGCCTACTGATAAACTTCTTTTTGCCCAACTGAATAAAAAAATTATTTAACCATAGACTTATAGAGGGCAAAGATACGCTATACTATGTATTTTTTTGTTCAATCGCCGGCTAGCCCACTTCCTTGGTGCCAACCTTCAAGGTAGACTTGAAATCTCAGTTCTCATCACCAAGTATATGCGTGGTTATCTCGACTTGATTATCAAGAGGCATGTACTGAGCCATTATTGCACGTATCTCTGAGTCCATGTACCTCCGGATCCTGTACTTGTAAAATGCATACCCGCCAACTCCAACTGTTGCCAGAGCCAGAATAAGCATCCAAGCAACACCCCAGCCAACCCCACCACCTCCATTACCTGTCATAAGGGGAGCATCAAAAACGCAAATCCAGAATCTAAATAACAGTTTGGTATTACTGTCAATTTTCATTTTTTACTTTGGTAATATTGATGCAGTTTAACATCAAAGATGCTTCCACTCTCTACTTTGAAATGTCTGCCACTACCTGCGGAATTTATATATTCTCTACAAGTGCAATTTTACAAAAGCCTTTAGAAAATATGGTGATAGTATGATTTGGGACTTCAAGTTCAAGTTGACCAACTGAAAAAACTTTTATATGCTAATAGTTCACTCTAACATGAAAATTGCTTTGGAATTGCAAAACCCTTTAAATTAGGGGATAGGGGGGAAATAGGAAAAAAAAAACCATCCAATCGAATTCACATGTGACTCACCAATGCATGTATCATGTTCATGCATGTACAGCAAACCATTGCTGCAAGTGCACTCGTAGCTGCCCCAGGTGTTCTTACAGTTGCATTCCGGACATTGGCAGGCTGTTTTTTCCTTGCACTCGTCAATATCTGGAAACACAGAAAAGTCAATAAAATTGGAGCCAAAGTTTCTATTAATTTTTGGCTTTAGATTGTTTGAACAGAATTCCAATGACTCAATAACTTGTAGGATTCTCGAATTAACTTCACTACAGACAATCAAACATCAAAGGGATTTGAGTAATTCAGATTTTAGATGATATTGATAGTTAGCCGGGAAAAATATTTCAAGCACACTACGCAAAAAATTTACTACTACATTTGATTAGGTAGCAACATAGCATCATAGAACTGGCCAAAACGATCAGACATTGGAACCAACAATCTAGTCTTACTTAGACACTCCAAACTTGATAGTCTCATATAAACCGATCCTAATCTTAGCAAGAGCAAAAGCATGCTGCATTATGTGCAGTTGTGCACTAAGAAAAAATGGATATTGGATCAAACAAGAAAGGTATGATAACTAGTAATTCCAGTACCTTCACAATGAATTCCGTTACCCTTGAACCCTGGAGGACATTTACACCCATGTGACTGCTCATCCTGAAAATACAAAAGAAGAAATAATTGCATCAGATGATTGGTAAAATGATCTCAATATTAGCAAGCCCTTATTGCTTGTTCACCTGCATTTATATGCACTAGTACAGTTACTAGACTTAATACAGTTGACGGTTTCTGAAGAACTTACCACACAAGCAGAATGTGTCACACCACCACGAGTATCCTTCCAACATCCTCCATTGTTAATTTGACAGTGTAGAAGTCCAGATGCTGATAATCAAAAGTAAGAAAAACTCATGCATGAGTGCTCCAGTGCACATACCAGACTACTGCTTGTGTCCGAAAGTAACATGCAAAACCTACAATCCTATGTCCCTCTTCCTCAATTAAGCACAATTAAGTAGAAAGTAACAAGTAGGAAACTAGCAGCTACAGGGGCAAGTAGAATCCCTAGATTATTTCTCTATACCTAAATTTGTCTTACATATGAGTTTGACATAAGAGTAAAAAGAATAATAGAAACTACAGATTAAACAAGTAAGAAGTGGATTAAACATTTAAACCAGAGTAGCTTAAGAGAGAATGTTAGGACGGAGAGAAGAAATACAAAGATATGTGCCTAGAAGTCCAGAACACTACATAATTGGTGACTAACTCAAAAATGAAGCGCACAAGATAGTGGCCTCCCATAAAGGAAGTGTGAAGAATGTTCATAAAAGCTGTCTTGAAAAGGAATTTGCCATTAACACTAATAATTAATATGCCTACGGTATAAATCCATAAATAGTACCTTCACAGTGAACATAACCATCACCAACAAATTTGACACCCTGTACTGTAGGACATTCACAAACTCTGCCTCGAAAGGTATCCTGGAAAATTAAGACATTAGATATATCAAAATTCATTGCCCTGATAAATAGAGATTATCTTATATCTCTAAATCTTTCAACAGACATGAAAAACTAAAGCTGTTATGCTTAGTTTGCTTACCCTGCATGCCGTAAGATTAGAAGTCTTGTCCTGCCAGCACCCGCCATTGTTCTCCAGGCATTCATTGGTTTCTATATCTGTTAACAGATATTCACAAATCACAACCAACATTATGCAAACTAAACAGATCTGTAATTGGTCGCTTCAATTGACTAATCATTAATCCAAGCTAAACCATGACCCCCTCTAAGCACACACAAGCAGGCATGCACACACACAAATCAAACCCGAAAATAGTTCCTGGACCGGTAATTATCATTTTGGTTCATGATATTAGTATTTGCAACTTCAAACCATATAATAAGCAAATATAAAAAGACATACACAAATGAATTAATATAAAAATAAAAACGGGAATGGCCAACAACTGGAGTATGTGAAATTGAATACAGACCTGAGGTCAGACAAATTGAAGGTTCAGTAGTCTCTTCGAAGCCAGCACAGATAGCTTTTAGAACAGAGTTCTTCACCAGTTTACCTGAAGAACATTTAAAGTCAATGCAGTTCTATAACTTGGTTAACATGTCCATAAGTTAAATCAAACATCGCCAAACCTCTATACTGCCTGTTGTTAACTACAAGGGTTGGCAATATAGTCACATCTCCACGAGCGCCATGACCAATCTGAAACAAATTCAGTAAGTTTTGTGCTTAAAACCGAGAGAAATCAAACCATTTAATTGAAAAAAGGATGTAATGTAACTACAAGAGGTCTATCTTCAAATACCTGTGCCTCCTGTTCTGCCTTGAGGACAGGATTCTCGACATCAGCATCAGGGTCTCCAATACATTTGTCAACTTTCATGACATCAACACCTATAAGCATATTAACAATACATTAACAGATCAACCACTCCAAAAGTAACAAATAAATAATGGAAAAGGAGACAACATGTAGTCCTGTAGTAAGACTTCAGAGATGAAGGTAGAGGAACGATGTCATGCTACCTTCAAAAACGAAAATTCTGATTTATACACAAATCAGCAATTTATAGGTTAACTCAAGCACTGGCATCAAAAGAGCTATTACATGATCTTATTACCTCTAGATTGCAACGTGGACAGAGGACAATGCAAAGATGATAAAATCAGCCAACCAAAGATATGGTGGTGGAAAAGGCCTCATTTTCCTAGATAAAACTGTAACAAGCGCTATTTATAGTACATGAGAAACATCAATTCATTGAATATCAACTGCTTTCCACCCTAATGTTCAGTTCAGTAAATGTATATTGCAGAGAAAGATGACATCTCTAGAAATATGAAGCATTTACATATATACAAGAACAAATGGTCTCATTTGAACATAATTAAAGGACATTATTAAGAAAAAAAAACAGGAGAACCTATTGGAGACAAAGTACAATTTCAATTAACACCTGAAGAACTTGAGGCAACCAATCAACCTTAATCCCACAAGTAGGGCCAACTAAATGAGCCAAAATTCTTATCCCATGCCGGCAACTAAAGCATCTATAAGCACAAAACATATCAAGAAACTGAGAAGTTCGACAAAGGCTTGTAAAATATTAAGTTGATCTTCAATTACTTACCAAGAGATTTAATTACTTGATCTGCACACTCTTTTGTGTACTTCTTTTGTTTCATAGGGCAACGGATGGAAAAATCAGAGACATAGTCCCACCAAAGCCATGGTTTTCCACTTTCCTTAGCTACGTTAAAAAAGCAAGCTTGGCGTAGGTTCTGAAGCACAACATCCTTACCATCATAACCTATACTGAAATCCTGCTCAGGGTCTGGAGCACAATAACGCCCATGATTGATGCACTGCGACATGCACTGTTTACTCAAGATAAAAGCTTCTGGGCAATACCACGTAATATAGCGAGGTGTGAATTGAGTATAACCAGATTTTTCAAGTATCTGCGCAGCTCCTTTAAAATCCTTTATGAAAGCAAACTGAGCATCACACTTTGCCCCACATTCGTCATTGCTATTAGTCCAGAATTCGTATTCGACTCGATCATCAGGATGTGGGACTGTTTCTCTCCAGTCAAGGGAGATTTTTACAACCTCATTTTTTGAGATAGACTTTTTCAGTTTATCTCCAAAGGACTTGCTGATAAGTGCTGATGGGATGGTGATATTGCGAACATAATCATCCTCAGAAGTGCCTTCTTCAGGGGTGTCCATAGTAATCAAAGGCTCCACTCTATCATCTGCAACAAGGACAGCTGCAGCACCAGCTTTCTGAGCATGCCATGCCTTCAAGGTGAAATAACATTCTGCAAACACCGTGAAATTCGGAAGTCAGAAACAAATTGACAAGAGGTCTAGCAATGAGACACAACATGCTAGGAAAAGAATAATCTTGAAATTCCATCTAAAATCAGAGGGGCAGCTACATTAAAAAAAAAGTTGCACATATATTCCTTCATTAACAATGAGCTTAACTAATAGAACGAAGTAAAATGTTGTTTTCTAGTCCTACATCGTTGATTCAGTCAAACAACATGAAGCACCCACTGAAGTATCCACCTTCTAGCTCCAATAATAGGTCATCGACAAATTGAAACACCCCATTCCTCCGAGCAACTTGAAGACGAATTCAATAAACCTCCCAAATTAAAGAAAAAATAAAAGCATCACAGATATACAAAGGCTAGGTCAGTCACAAGTCATAGTCTCATCCAACATGCATGCAATCAAGAAGAACCAAATCTAAAATACTTCAAAATATCCTGTCAAATTCCTAAACAATAATATTCCATCAACAAATTCTACACCTATAACAAAGACATACAGAATCTAGGATATCTAAATTAATAGCACAATATTACTAGATTATCATTATAATTATCCTTCATTATTAAAATCAAAGGATAAGTCCAAGGATATAAGGAATAAATCAAAGACTACAATGAAAGCAACTAAATTCAGCATCCAAACATAGTATATCATAGTATTCAATTTCAACACACACAAAAAATAAATACAAAACACCTAAGATTAATTCCTCCACATTACCACATATACTCAAAATAAAAAACCAAATCATCATCCTACACTCAAATTCCATCACATGCAAACCAACCAACCAAAAGATCAAAACAACTAATCATCAAAAACAAAACTATCAGTCAATCAATCAATCGAAACTTTAATTCCATAATTGGGGTCGGCTACATACATGAACCAAAAACAGAACTATAATCATCAATCCAAAATAGAAATATATATATATATATATATATATATATGATCATCAAATCAAAATAAAACAACATTAACTAAATAAATGATTAAAAGATAAATTACAATACTAACCCCCACGTTCAACAAGAAGGAAAACAGGCAAACCACCAGGCTTAGCTTTAAAAGAAGTTTCATCACCATTAAAAGGCTTACAACCCTTTTGATTAGATTTTGGAAATGAAACAATTCCACCCATTGCACCACCATATTGTGGGACCCCAAAATTCCCAATTGCACATTCATAAACTCCTCTTAATGAATTTGGTGATGTCACTTTTAAACTGTTTTTTTCTACCACAAATCTACCTAAACATGAACTAATCATCATCATTAACAATAACAAAACCATCATCAAAGATTCAATCTTTTGCTTCATTTTCAACTTTTATTTGATCAAATTGAATAACCCCAGAAAAACCCAGAAATTAAAAACAAGTTTAAGGTTGTAATTCAACAGTTTTGAGTATATAAGATCATCTAATTCAAAAAAAAAGGATTTTTTTTTTTTTTGAAGAGTACCCACAACTGAAAATTTGTCAAAGATTAAAGCTTTTTAAAAAAAAAAATTGAAATGAAAATTGTTGCTTAAAAAAGGAATAATTGAAAGAGTAATAATTCAACAATCTTCTGCTTTTTAAAGATTTATTGTTTCTACAATTCTTGATTTTTGGAAGTGATTAAGCTTTAAGGAAGCTTGATGATGAAGACTGAAACTGCCAACTAAAATACTGGATCAATTTTCTAATAAAAAATAATAATTAATTAATTAAATTCACTTTGTAAAGATGATGAACAAAGGGGGAAAAAAGCCTAAATAAAAGATGCTAAATTTATTTTTTATCCAAACTTTTTTTTTTTGCTCTTTTTATTTTTCAGTTGTTTTTGCCTTGAGTGTAGGAAAACGGTTATAAAACGTATCTGTTGAATTCTCCCTCCACAACACAAGTGTCACCAACAAACAACATTACCCAACTTTTTTTTTTAAATAAAATTTTCTTACAATAAGTTCAGAAAATATATTTCATACATAATTTTTCATAGTACCGACAATAAAATAATGGGTGTTATTGTGTTAATTTGTAATTTTAAAAAAAATAATAAAATAAAGGATTGAAAATATTTTTGCTTTATTTCTCATATTTTGTTTGATTTTAGACTTCACAAGTAAATAATTGATTGATTATTTTCTCTACTTACGCGCCACAAATTACAAATGATGGCAGCGTTTTTTTTCAATGCTAAAAGGAATAAGTAAGGTTACTCATCGATCATCCATTAGGTCGATGTGGGTGTTTTTGTTTTCTTTAACGCAACCATGATAAATTATATTTTTAGAAAATAGAATAAAATGATAGGATAAAGCTTTGTCTATTCATCAAGTAATCAATTCAAGAGATATATATGAATACTAATTATAATCTAACTCAGCAAATTCAATTATATTTTGGAATGAACAAAGTTTAATTTAATTGATGTCGTTTAGTTGGCAAAATCATTGTAATTTGGACATCTGGCGAATTTATCAACCTCAATTTCAAATAAAAGGAAAGAGTAAAAACTAAAAGGAACTTATAACTAATAAATAGACGAAAACAATTTTCTCATCATGATCAAAACTTTACATTTCATTGGAGATACTAATTACGCTAAGCCAAACAAATACTTATTTTTGTGGTTTGTGTATAAAGAGGCACAAACAATAATAATGTAAGTCATATTTGATTTCAAACTTCTTTATACTCAAACCACAAGTCATAACATTCGAAAGTAATTTGTTTGAGAGAGACTCGTAAAGGTAGACCTATATAGTTTTCCTTGATAGAGCTAAGTTGTAATACAAGGTGTTATTCATAGGCTTTAACACGAGAATTTTAGCTATCATTTTAATTTTGAGAATGTAATTGTAAGTCTAGGAGGCTTGCACTTTACCATGTCAATCCTTTTTTATTTCATTAATTTTATATTGTCAACTAAAACTTCCTATAATTTAAAAATGCAGATTTTTTTTTCACCAAAAATTGGAAATAACTTAAGAATTTATAACAAAATCACACGTAAACCAGTGTAATAAATATGTAATTTGATTCATTTCCATTTTACTCTTCTTCTTCTGAGAGTGAATTGTTTCCATTTATGAGCGTCAATAACAACAAATTTTCACCATTATTAATGTACATATCTTTGAACATTAAATAATTCCTAATTACAACAAATATATACAATTTTCATGTTCTCCACCTCTTCCTTAATTCTTGCCTTATGAAGTTATCGGTTTGAGAATTGATATGTAATCATAAGTGCTTCTTTACTAACTAAAATACAAAGATATATATACATTTATATGACATACCAATATTTATCCTTTTTGGTGTGTGTTTAAAGAGTCATAATGGAAATGATAAATTGATCCCCGTAATATTTTAAAATTATGAGAAACGCTAACTAAATGACCCATTGTACTAAATTACTGATGTTATCTATTATACAACCTATATAAAAGTCTACATACTTATTTCAACTAATTACAAAAAGAAACACAATGAAAATTACAATTGAAATTGACAAAAGGCTAATTTTTGCAATTGTTTTAGAAAAATGAAAGTTTGTTTTTTTGCCCACACTCCATGCCAAATATTACTTAGGGTAAATAAGTTACTTAAAAGTTAAAACCACATTTTGCTCATGCTTATTATACATGCGCCAAAATTACAATGATATGACTGTAATTGCCCAAAAAAAATAATATTCTAACCACTAAATTATTTTTTAAATATTTGGAATATTTTATTACTCACATGATCACATCATTACATCAACATCAAACCATAATTGTAATTTTAACCTTATCTTTAACAATTTTCCTTTTCTCAAAAAAAAAATAAAAAAATAAAAAAATTTTAATACATTATTCAAAGGTTCCTCTCTTGAAAATGTGCCACGTAATAACTTTACCACTAAAAAAAAGGCTAAAATAATTGCCACGTCATCATTTATCGTCTCTTTTTTAAAAAAAAAAATTAAATTTAATTAATTAGGTTGGTAAAATAAAAATAAATTTCTGTGACTAGTGATTCAGACAGAAGAAACAAACAACAACAACAATGGAGGAGAGAGAAAATTCTGCGAAAATGAAATTAGGGTTTAATTTAGGGATTTCTTCAATCATCTTCATCGTAGTCATTTCATCAAATTCAATCGAAAAAGTTGAAGCTTCAATTCACGATTACAGAAACGAGAATTTCATTCCTCAATCAAACGCCTTCTTCTTCCATGGAGGTAGTGAAGGTCTTTATGCTTCGAAGGTTTCTGATCATTCATCTTCATCTTCATCTTCTGATAAAGGTTACAAAGGAAGGTCTTTTATTAGGTATATTTAATTTATTCTTTAGTTTTTTGAATTTTTTGTAATTTTATGAAGTATTCATTAATTTGATCATATTATCATAATATTCATGATTTTGTTTAATTGATGTTGTTTTATTAGTGATTAATTTCAGTTTTATTGATTAGTGATTTTGTTGATTTCGATTTAAGTTTTAGTTAAGCGGTTATTCGGTGATTAACGATTTAGCTAATTTGGAAGAATATTTTGTTAAAAGCTTTTTTTAAGGATGATTTTGAACAATTTAACTTGTTTATGTTATTATTATGGAAATATAATGATTGTTCTTAATTTGAGAAGTATATATTTGGTGATTTGTGAGTTTTTTGGAAAACAATTTAAATTAATATTATTTGATTGTTTTTTTTTTTTGCCTGAAATTGCTGTTGTTGTGAAGATTGATAGCTTATATAATTTGTTTTGAGGAAGAAGTAGTTGTATGGCTTTTATCGGCGGTGGCATCCGAGGAGCACCCACCGCGGTTGGTAGGTGGAGCTGTAGAGAAGCGTGAAGTTGTAAACATCCAAAATTTTACACATATTATGTAATATAAGCGAAACAAAGGACATTCTTGTAGGAATAGCAGTCCGTTATTGCTCTATAGCTCCGATAATGCTCTTGATTGGAGTGAGCAAGTGTGTTTCGTTCATAAGAACACTATATTAGTAATTGAAATATGGTGTCGTGGAATTGTGGTAATGAGACTTTGGATTTAGATTTTAGAGAGTTGATAATTAATGGTGCCTTGGACCTGATGTAACAGTAAAAATGTCCTATTCGAATTGTGTTTTCTGTTCTGCACCACAATGTAGTCTTTTTGTGGAATTGCTGTTGAAGGGTCTATTAGACATGTATAGGAAAGCTGACCTCATGTAGTTGAAGGTTTATTATATTGGGTTGGACTAAATAATGATATGTTTATCATGTAGGAGTGAAGATAGAATTGGAAATTGGTTTTAGATACCCTACTATTATATGCACTTTATGCAATATGTACCCTGTGTGTATAACTGTTCTGTATTAACCAACTGTTTCTGCGTTGTTTGAATTCTGGGTTACACTAGCTGCTACAGTCTTAAAATGCTTGAAATTTTATTTATTATCACCTGGGTTGTTATTGATTCGTACAGCCATTTTCTGAGCTAAGATTTTGTGGATGACCACGTCAGATAAAATATTGGTTCATGCAGCCAACCCCATCCTTTTGTGATAAAGGCTTTGATTTTGTTGTTTTTGTTATCAAATGGATTGTTATAATGACCTTATGGGTTGCTGGCCTTCCAGATTTGAGTCCCTCACATTTACAAGAACAAAGGAGTCTGCAGAGAAGCAGAATGAATGGCAGCAATATACTGGTTTAGTTGAAGCTATCATTGTTGAGGTCAAAGACCGGGAAAGGATTGGTGGAACTTATCTTAAAACTGATGCAATCTGTTGCAACCAAACTCTTGCAACCGAGGGGCATTGCAAGGTAGGTGAGGTTATTATGCAGACCAATCCAGAAAACCGTGAATGGCCTAAACGGATCAAGATTTTCTTTGAAGGAAAGAATGAGAAGGCCACAAAATCTGAGTCTGTTGACATAGAAAAAACAGGGATGTATTATCTGTACTTTATGTATTGTGATCCTACACTGAAGGGTACAACAATAACCGGAAGAACAGTGTGGAAGAATCCAGATGGTTATCTGCCTGGAAAGATGACTCCGTTGATGAAATTCTATGGCTTCATGTCCTTAGCTTATCTCTTGCTAGGACTGGGTTGGTTACTGCGCTTTGTTCGTTTCTGGAAAGATATTATTCAGCTCCACTATCACATTACGGCAGTAATTGCCCTTGGTATGCTTGAAATGGCGTTATGGTTTTTTGATTATACAAATCTGAATGCAACTGGTGTTAGACCCATGGGAGTCACTATGTGGGCAGTAACCTTTACTGCAGTTAAGAAAACACTCTCCCGCCTCCTCCTCCTCGTTGTTTCTATGGGATATGGTGTGGTCAAACCAACTTTAGGGGCTCTTACATCGAAGGTTTTGCTTTTTGGAGCTATATATTTTCTTGCTTCCGAAGCACTTGAACTGTATGAGCATTTGGGTAATATTAATGATTTCACTGGGAAAACTAAATTAGTTCTGGTGTTGCCTGTTGTCTTTTTGGATACATGCTTCATTCTGTGGATTTTTTCCTCGCTTTCGAATACTTTGGAGAAGCTTCAGGTTTGCTTCTCCTCTCTTCTATTTTTTCATCAAATATATTGTTGCTTTCAGATTTTGGGTAAGATCTTTACATATGTTTTTATAATTGTTGTACTCAGATGCGTAGGAGCTTGGCTAAGTTAGAGCTGTATAGGAAATTTACAAATTCCCTTGCGATATTCGTGGTGCTCTCAATTGCTTGGATTGGTTATGAGGTATTCTTTAGTTTTTCCCTTATTTATTCTTTCTAATCATAAGATGTATATTGTTCTTTACCTTATGAGCTTGTTTGCTTCTTCTGCAGTTGTATTTTAATGCAACCGATCCTTTGGGTGAGCTTTGGCGAATTGCATGGATCATTCCTGCCTTTTGGGCTTTGCTTGCATACTCACTTTTAGTAGTGATATGTATTCTTTGGGCTCCTTCACGAAATCCTACAAGGTACATAGCACCTTCTTTTTTTTTTCTTTCAAGTCTGTTGATTTTGTTTCCAATGTCATGGTGCCTTTCTTGAGACCAAGTTATGAGTATCGATCTTTCGATTTGTGAATTGTGATGCTTGCATGTGGATGGCTGTAATTTATGTACTTTGCTAATGAGCAATACCCGTTTTGGAAAAAGATGAAAATCTGACCGTCATGTTTAGACTTATGTCTTTCCTGAACTCATTTAGTACTAGATTAGCATAAAATCAAGCACTGTTTTGGTCTCAAGTTATTATAACATGTAAGTTATTTTCGGGTTGTGGGTGATGTATTTGGAATGGAGGAATAAGAGGCAAACCAAGGAAAACGAAGATGAGTATATTTATGTGGGTGGTGCTATGAGAATTTTGAGGGCATTACTTAATATAGTAAAATTGTAATAGTATCATGATTATAGAATAGTATGATTGCTGTGAGTACATATCTTGTTTCTAAGCAGGATTGTACCTTCCCCACAAATGGGGTACAGTATGAGCTAGAGAATTGCAGAATTACGTGATGAAATTTATCAAACTTTCTCCTTTTACATGATGTCCATGCCATCACCAAACACTAGAAATGTTAAGCTTCTTCCTAAAGGGAATTGTTGCAATTTGTATCTCTCAGCCTGACTCTGTCCCTTGAAGGCATACTCTGATTGAGGAGTTGGAGGTGTTGATCAGAGAAAAATGAACTAGGATGGAACTGCTAGTACCGTAGTAATTGAGAAAGTATAGTCAATGACATGCATTTTCAAGTCAAAGTAGGCAGTTTTCAAGTCACAATTTTTATCATGCCACATTGCATATTTTTTAAGTCACTAAATTAATTTTAAATTCAATTCAAGGGTGTTATGTTTTTAAGTCAAAATGAGTAGATTTTAAGTAAAAAAAAAAAAAAAGGTGATAGTCCTCCGGGCCAGAGGTCATCTACACATATACTTTCTCGTAGTAATTGGATCTGCTGGTGTTGTTATGAGGATGACAGCTGAACGGAGGAATCGCTAGACTCATAAAATTGGAAATCAGGAAATGACCCCCTCTGCCCTCCCTCCTCACACCACACATACATTTATCCTTACCGTCATTTTCATCCGTCTGTATTCTCCTTAATTTTCTTCTATTACCTCCTTAATGAACTTATTGAATTACCTCTATCACCATGCCCTAATACTAACATTAAATTTGGCAGCTTTACCTCACTCTTTAGATAGATTATAAGATCTCTGCCCGCCGTGCCACTATGTTGGTGTTCTTTCTTTAATCTCCATCAACTTCAATACTTTGACAATGCCTATATGCCCAATTTTGCACTCTCCTTACCGTGCGTCATCACACGTGCCCAAACCAACTTAGCTGGATCTTTCAAAAAATTTCCTTGATGCTTACTAGTCCTGATTTCCAGACTATTTTATTTCTGGTTGTAGGTTGAGACAATAATTCCCAAGTGGAGAGAGCATCTTTTATAAACTTTTACCTATTTTACTCTTAGAATTGTGATTGCTGCTGTTATTACTGTTTTCACTCTTCACAGTAGATTATAAATGTTGCTGTGTCCCAAAGTGATATTTTAATGCCATCACTGCTGACTCTGCTGTTTTCTAAAGTGATACATACTTACTTCCTCATCCCCTTTATTGTTTGATATTGGTTTTCTCTAATGATCTATTGGAGACAACCTTTCTGCTAGTCCACATTCAAAAGGTACTGTAAATTATTAGCTTCTATAGCATGCGATTATGGCATCATGCTTCAATTGTGGTGATTCTTGTTCTTGCGGTAACTTCTGCCAAAATGTTGAAGGATTTTTGCTGGACAGTAGAGAAATTTAATTGTTAATTACTTGGGAGTTAAGTTTGAAGACCTTTAAATGTTTTCTGATCGGCTTTAATGCTATATAAATGCAGCCTTGCTTTTTTGAGAATGTTTCATGTCATGTTGTTTGTTTATTTGACACAATTATTAGTCCTTTCAAATCAAATTGAGATATATAGTGATGGGAAGTAGTTTTGATTTGCCTACTCTTACTAGAACGGCTTTTAATATAGAAGGATTATATGGTCATTTTGGATAACCAAATTGAGATATATAGTGATGGGAAGTAGGAAAATCATTGTGACCCCCCCCCCCCCCCCCC